>JAJMCY010000171.1:0-24045 GCA_030565755.1 Ascobotryozyma cognata
ATAAAATAAAATAAAATAAAATAAAATAAAATAAAATAAAATAAAATAAAATAAAATAAAATAAAATAAAATAAAATAAAATAAAATAAAATAAAATAAAATAAAATAAAATAAAATAAAATAAAATAAAATAAAATAAAATAAAATAAAATAAAATAAAATAAAATAAAATAAAATAAAATAAAATAAAATAAAAATATAATAAAAATATAATAAAAATAAAAGGTTTATACTACGGGTACTTAGAAGTTTACTAAATAATAGATAATAAATAATAAATAATAATAATAATATTAAATAATAATAATAATATTAAATAATAAATAATAATAATAATAATAAATAATAATAAATAATAAATAATAAATAATAATAAATAATAAATAATAATAAATAATAAATAATAAATAATAAATAATAAATAATAATAAATAATAAATAATAAATAATAAATAATAAATAAATAAAATTCCAGAAAAACACAATAAAATTCGGTGGCAAATTAAATAAGGAAAATAAATAAAAATAAAAATATTGATTTTGCCATAGGGGAAAAACAAAATTATTATAAAAAATAAATAAATGCTATATAAAAAATATAAAATACAAAATATTGATTTTGACACAGGGGAAAAAGTAAAAAAGAAAAAGAAAACAGAAATCCTATTGGAAACCTAAAAAAATAAATAACAATACAAATTGAATTTATTCAATTTGTGTATACAAATAGTAATAAATAATAAATAATAATAAGTAAATAATAAATAATAATAATAAATAATAAATAATAATAAATAATAAATAATAAATAATAAATAATAAATAATAAATAATAAATAATAAATAACAAATAACAAATAAATAAAAAATAAATAACAAATAAATAACAAATAAATAACAAATAAATAAAAAATAAATAACAAATAAATAACAAATAAATAAAAAATAAATAACAAATAAATAACAAATAAATAAAAAATAAATAAAAAATAAACTCAATCACAACCGACTATAAACTTCGAATCCTCGCATAGTAGTGAGATCTCCATCCTTTAAGCCAATTATTGTTTTATTTATACCCTGTCGTAGATTTTGTAGTTCTTGATAATTGATTATGTTTCTCTTAGGAATATGAGAAAGATATGGATACAGTATATTTTTAATATAAGCAATTATTTCTTCAGATGCAGTAAATGGATCTTCTACAATAAACATATGTTTTACATTTGGAATTGTAACTTTTGTACAGAGACCTTTTTTCATATTATTTATTAAAACATTTTCAGTCTCTGCTGGATTCCATGACCCTTTACCAGCAATTACATGAAGTACAGGACATTTTATATTAGGAATATTTGGTTCTAACCATCCTAGAGAAGTTATTGCTCCAATGTAGGATTGCATGTGAGACCAAGATGGGGTTTTAAGCGTAAGTTGGTCATCATTACTAAAAGTACCAGTATTATTAATAAATGTCAATTTATTAGTAATATCATTAGAAATATTAGTAATATTCACATCATCGTGACTAACAAAGTGCCATCTATTAGTCATATCCACACTACAGACCGCAGAATCAACTAAAACACTCTTAACTGACGGATGATAAGAAGCCATTAAACTTTTATTATTTAAATAATATTCCCATTCTGATTTTGATTTGAATTCATCTTTAACCATTAGTCTTAGTTTATTAAATAAACCAAATTGTTTCATTGTTTTTGAAATTATAATTTTTTCAAATTCCTTTTGAGGAAGGTTTAATTTTGAAATAACATTAGATAACGATAGTATAACTGGGTCAAGAACAATTACCCCACTAATCATGCCCGGTTCTAAAATGGACGCAATAAGTGCATGTGCCCCACCAATGCTGTGACCTATAAGAATTACAGGTGACGATAAATTGTTATTATTATTATTATTATTATTTAATAAATGCGGAATAAATTTCGAATTTGAATCTTTTGAAATTTGTTTTAAAAATGAAATTACATCACGCCCACCATCGACCCAGGACGCTTCAGGACCTAGTTTTTTTTCATTAAGAATTCTAGAATCTCCTGAAGAAATATTATCTATGGAAAAAATACGACCAATTATTTTATTTTCATTCAATTCTTTATTTTTTAGTATTTCAGAAATTATAGGTTCCCATGCCTCTTTTTGTAGTCCTGTAGAATGAAGAAAGACCAATGTTAATGGTAGTTCATTAGTAATTTTGCACTTGTTGTTAGTAATACCAGGAGTATTATTAGTAACACTACCAGTACTCTTAGTAATATCATTGATATTATTAGTAACATTATCAGTATTATTAGTCAGACCATTTGAATACTCGGCGTACACTAAATCAAGACGGTCGTAAGGTGAAGCAGTGGCCAGATCATTTTCTCTTGGAAAGGCGGCCTTTACGACCCCTATTTTTTTTACAAGACCAGTAAATGTGGGCATGGCTATTTATTATATTATTATTATTATTATTATTATTATTATATTATATTATATTATATTATATTATATTATATTATTATTATTATTGACATTTATATTATATTTATAATGTATTTGCTCCCCGCATATTGGAACTACCTCGGAAACAGTTACAGTAAAATATATCGGGTTTATAATATTGTCATGGATATAAATAAAATAAAGCATTTTTGTATCTATAACAACTATAATATTAAATACTTAAGTATTGTTAAGACTATTCAATTGAATCAAGTTTTTTGTGGTTGTTTAAAATGAGTAATTTTTAGGGTAATCATATAGGAATCCTATAAGTATTGCTATGATAGTTTGGAATCCTATAAATATTCTATAATAATTTGGAATTCTATAGGATTCTACTCAAGTTTTTTTATATAAATTCCTATAGGATTTTATAGGATTTTATAGGATTTTATAGGATTTTATAGGATTTTATAGGATTCTATAGAATTCTATAGAATTCTAATATATTCTAATATATTCTAAAATCATAAGGTTTCCATATAAATTCCTATAGTATTCTATAGTTTCTAATATATTCTAGTTTCCATAAGGTTTCCTATTTAAAATACATTTGCTTAAGTATTCCTCCTTGTATATGTATTTGTAAAATTACTTTGTAACATTTATAAATAAATAAATAAATAAATAAATAATAAATAATAAATAATAAATAAACTAATAAACTAATAACTAAACTTAATATAACAACATTAAAAATGATTTATATACTGTTAATATTAAATAAATTCCAATTAATAGTTGGAATCATTATTTCCATATGAATTATCATTGTTTCCACCATAAGAGCTATCATTATTTCCATATGATGAAGAATTATTATCATTACCATATGATGAAGAGTTATTATCTCTGTTCTTTTTACCATATGATGATGATGAATCATCATTTCCACCATATGATGAGGATGAGTTATCATCTCTGTTATTTCTTCCATATGAAGATGATGAATTTGAATCATCATTTCCATATGAAGATTTGTTTTTGCTTCCATAAGATGAGTTATCATTTCCATAAGAAGATGAAGAGTTGTCATCATTACCATAGGAGCTGTTTTTATTGCTGCTTCCATAAGAGGATGAATTGTTATCATTTCCATATGAAGAAGATGAATTGTTATCATTTCCATATGAAGAAGATGAATTGTTATCATTTCCATATGAAGAAGATGAATTGTTATCATTTCCATATGAAGAAGATGAATTGTTATCATTTCCATAGGAGTTATCGTTATTATCATCATTTCTTCTTGATTTGTTTCCTCCAAATCCAGAATCTGAATTTCCTGAGCTACCATAACTGTCAGAGTTATTTCCGTAGCTATTGGAGGAATTGTCAGAGTTGTTGTTTTTGTCGTGGTGAGAAAAGAGACCCATTCTAATAGTTAGTAATGTAATATAGAAAAGAATATAGAATATAAATTATTATAATATAATACAATATAATATAATACAATATAATATAATAATATATAAAAATACAAATATTATAACTCACTTTAATATGATTAAGAAATTTATAAAAAATTAAATTTATAGTAATAATAAATAATGATAATAATAATTATGGAAGAAAAACAAAGTGTGCAGAATAAAAAAAAAATTCAAAAAAAAAAAATATAGGAAAAGCCAAATATTTATAGTCAAAAATCACAAAAGTCCTTTATGTCGTCATTATGTTGATCATTTACAACACATTATGTAAAGTAAAGGGTTACCACGAGGCTGTTCTTATGTGGTTATTTATTTATTTGTTTATTTTTTTTTTTTGTTTATCTGTTCGTTTATCCTTAAATAAGGCTTATTACTAGCGTTTCCTAGTGCATAATATACTGCTCATAGCACGTGTATTATATTATCTGTTGATTTCCTGTTTATTTGTTTGTTTATTTATTATTGTTGTCTATCGAATTGCTTTGTTTGTTTATTTGTTTATCTTTTTTTGCACTTGTTCGTCCTAATCAGCGATAGACACCGTAGGGCCTGTACAATAATCTTATGTAACAAACCGAACAAAATTATATAATCATTAAATATCCTGTTAACACTATAGTTTAATCTTAGTAATTTAAAACATATTATTAATAATATTAATAACTATGATTAGTAATGTTGTTGACCATAATTACTAATGTATTAATTTTAATAACAACATATTAATTAAAAATTAACACTAGACAAAATGACTTCTAGACTTTATGCAAACCACGTGCCACATTATTTATCATTATTATTATTATTATCATTATAATTTTCATTATTTTATTATTATTCCTTTTCCTATTTAATTTTAATTTCTATCTCATTTTGATTCCTATTCTATTTAAATTCCATTTCCTGATTCCCATGTTATTCCATATTCTCCGCTTTTAGAGAATATATCAGGGTAATAAATTTGAAGTTGACCCTCTTTGTTACATAATGATTAATGTAAATTATTTAATATTATGTGCTCCAAGCTCCGTTCTAGGTCCGATATTTGCTTCCGTCATATCCACGTCACCATATAGGATATAATTACGACTTTATTATGTGATAAATAAAATCATCTTAGTAATATAAATCGATCTTTATGTAATTTATTATATAATATACGGCTATACGGAACAGCCCGTAGACTTATTAACAAAATAATTTATTAGGAATATTATCTTCTGGTTACCATGGAGATGTTTTCTAAAGCAAACTTGATTGGTGAAGATAAAGATTATGACCACAATTGAGAAAAAAATAATAATTAAATAAATAAGTAGTTGTAATACTTGTATAGAATAACTGATTGAATATGAAATCCATCAACTTTTGATAAATTCATTGAGTATAGTGTTTGCCACCTCGTAATGGAGTTCTTCGTACTTCAGTTTACCATTTTTTAATTTACTGGGTACATTCATTGCTAATCGAGAAAGTAAAGTACCTAAAACCTTATCTTGATTGTAATCTTTAGGAGAGATTACAAGGGAATGGTTCGAACTTGCATGTGGAAAAAAGAAAACATAGACAAAATATAAATCTGCGTTAATTATTTGAAAATTAATATCATCTCTACCCATACATTGTAGTAAAAAATCACTATTCCCCTTTACATCATTTGGATTGCTTCTGAATGTATATATAGTTCCCAATTCTGTAGGAATGACAATATGAGGAACACAAGAATTTAAATAAACTGCTTCTTTAACCAAGTGATCTATTGAATCCCATTCTCTAGCTAATCGTAATTCCTTTGATGCAAAACTATCATATAATTCCGAGAAAGTTTCTCTTTGCTTTTTATTTTGTAAATATTCATACATAAAATGATCCTCTGGTAAACTATTTATACTTTTATAAATATCATTTACAGAAATGAAGTATGAGACTTCTGTCAGTACAATTCCGCCATTATTTTTTAACTGTGTTGCAGTTTCATTTAGTTCATCTTCATTCAGCATAATAAAATGTATACCTTGTATTTGAAAATAACATTTTTGTATATAAGGCATAAATGAATTCCCTTCGTATTCCTGTATTTCGCTTAGAATCTTTTCATCTGAGCCATAATACTCATTTAATAATTTTGCAGTTTTTTTCTTATTAAAATTTCCTTCCTTTTTAAGTGCCTTTACTCTTTTTGCTTCTTTCTTAGTTAAAGACTTTTTCTTTCCTTTGTGATTTGTTTGTATAATTTCTATCTCATACTTTAATTCTGCTATTCTATCTGCTTTTATTCTATTCGCAATTTTTTGTTTCTTCATATCAAACCATGAATCATATAATCTTTGCAAAGTTTTGCAATTCTTATTTAAAACTGTTTCCAACTTTTTTAATCCTCCAGAATCACAAGTTTTACCTATAAGGAAATTATTAATATTTTGTGCTATTGACTTTAGTTTCATAATAGTTTTCCCAGGAATATTAAAATCAAAACATATCCAATTTATGTTATTATTCTTATTCTCAATGGTATTCATATCTGTATTATTATTTCCCTTATTGTTCTTACTTTTCTTATTATTATTTTTATTTTTATTACTTTCATCTCCATTACTGTTAATACTCAAGTAACTCATTAATTCCCTCTCTGTTTTTAAAATCCATTGGTCCTCTTCCATAATACGTTGATCAACACATTCCATTACAAGAGAATAATTAGTATCATTAATCTTATCTTCCTTTCCATCATTTTTCAATATATTGTTACTCCTTTCATTAGGAATATACATGGAAACTTTTTGAGAACTACATAAATTTAAACCATCTGTTTTACTTTTTGTATTAGATGATAAAATTATAATTCCATTTGTATCAATACCATTCTTCGAAAGTTCGTTTAAAATATATTTGCCAGGTACGTCTTGTACTATTACAGAAAAAAGTCGAGCCTTGGGCTTCTCATATTTAAAATTATCAGAATATTCATCAAAACTCACTTCTTTTTGAAAGGAAAGTGCAATATTATATGCTGAACCACCAACTGAATTATATATATCACCTGATTCAGTTTTATTAAAAATACCACTCACATTTTTTTCTAATAAATTATGTTCTTGTTCTTGAAAATTTGGTTGTAATGATATACATTTTGAATCTGTGTATACGTTTCCAATGATTGCACATTTAGAAGTAAAATGATTTATTTCGGATGGGGTTGAATTTTCTTTATTTTTAAATGAATCTTGTATAGGTTTTTCATTTGTATCTTGCACTGAGTTTTTATTTGCATCTTGTAATGAGTTTTCATTTAAACCTTGTATAAGATTTTCATTTGCGTCTTGTACAGAGTTTTCGTTTGCATCTTGTATAGAGTTTTCATTTGAATTTTGTACCGAGTTTTTATTTGCATCTTGTATAGAGTTTTCATTTGCATCTTGTATAGAGCTTTCATTTGCATCTTTTACTAAGATTTCATTATTTTCAGATGTATAACAAACTATGCCTTCATCATAAAGAACGAGACTTTTTTCTGGCACATTCTGTGTTTCTTCATTATTGGTTACGTTCGTAATACAAACATCGGTAATTACACAATTTTCGGTGGTATCTAGCTGGCTGTTTATAATACTATCATTTTTTGAGTAAACAGAAGTGAGATCTGAAAACACATCCTCCTTTAGTTCAATTAATGAGTGATTCTGTTCAACTAAGGAATTATTTGGTTGAATATCTTTGTCTACAATGAGGTTATTTTTAACATTTGAATTAGATTTTGTAAATTGATCCTATGGATTAGGGTAAAAATAAATAAATAAATAAAAAAAAGTTAGTAAAAATTATATTATATATTATTTTTTTTTAACAAAACATAATATGTATATACCTTCATTTGTAACTTTGCTAATTCTATGGCAATATCTGCAGCATGATTAACATTGTTTAACACAAGCTTCATACTTGCATCAATAGATTTCAAATTAGACAACATGGTTTTAAATTTTAGTAAAAATGGAGAAGCATTTATCTCTGAGTTTTGAAATAATATTGAAGTTTCATCTATAATGTATTGAATTAATTCTGAATCTGATATTATTTGTTTAGGAGGTGGAACACAAAAATAACTTCCCTTTTGTAAATTGAGTTTATGCATTGCAAATATGATAGCTGCAGCTTCTAAAGGGGACTGAAAATAGTTGGGATATTTTATGTCAGAGTTTTCAGAAAATACAGGTGAATTATTTTGATTTGGACTTAAGGTGGATAAATAGATGTTATTATTTTCTATATAATTTAAAATATTTTTAACATTGTCAGATTTTAAATTAGATGAAACAACAGCAACGGGAGTTCTAGTGAGTTCGTCTAATGTAGATTGGTTTTGTGTGGAAATATCATGTAAACTGGTTGTGGCTAATACTTTTATACCAGCTAAATGTGAGAGAAGTATAGTACTAGACATGGTAGTACTTCCTGTGATTTTATTAGAAATGGCGTAGGACAAGTTATCCCATGAAATTCGGTTATTTTTATGATGATTATTATCAATTGAAATATTGGTTGAACAAATTTTTGCAATTTGTTCTATATTCAAACCAATAGTTGGAATGCCATTGAGAACACCTATAACAGCAGGAATGACATCCTTACTGTTTAATAAATGATTTATTTCTTTGAATAGTTGAATATTTTTAGGAAATGTTATCTCGTTTGTGAAAATTGATGACTCGATTGAAACAATTGGTTTGTTTTTTTTTATTGCTTTTTTTATTCCCTTTGAAATAGAAATCGAGTTTCGTGAGATATCTGGTGAGGTTGTACTACAGGATAAAAATCTCCTCAGAGACAAACTAAATCGAAACATTATTATGTGTTGTATATATAATACAATACTATTTTATATAATATTATTATTTGCAATAAATTATTACTAATACAGTATTTCTTAGGTATTCTGTTTGTTAGTGTTGTTATAGTACTATGAAAGAATGTATAGTAATAAATTATAGTAATAAATGTATGCAATAAAATAATAAAATGTATGCAATATAATATTTATATGACAATATATAATATTTTTTATTATATAGTGCAATTATTATTTTGGAAAATATTTAGTAAAGAGAAAAAAAAAAGGGAAAAACTGGGAAATCTGGGCTTTTTATATTATTTTTAGGAGAGGAGAATGTATGCACTATTTTCCTTAAAATTACTTAATTTGGTAAGTTTTAATTTTTACATTTGTTTTGATGTTTATTTGACTGTTTGTAATCAAAACAAAGCCAAAAGTCAAAATTAAATCATAACAAAGATGACAAATCAAGACTTATTTACCAATTAAAACAATTAGTCAAATTGGAATCATAACAACGTGTTTTTTTTTTATTGTTTATGAATAACGCGTTTATAATTAAATTATTTGGTCATACAAGCTTCTGCATAATTCTGTACGGGCGTGTATTGTAGAAAATTATAACCGAAGTGTACGAAATATACCATAAATATAGCCGAACATACCATTAATATACCATTAATATAACCGAGATATAACCGAAATATAACTCCCGTAACCATACCAACCATGTAAAATCATAGTTAAAACAAAATATGACCATAGGTCTTATAGTAATAATAGTAATAATAGTAATAATAGTAATAATAGTAATAATAGTAATAATAGTAATAATAGTAATAATAGTAATAATAGTAATAATAGTATATAGTTGTAAATAGTATATAGTAATTGTAGTCATAATAGACAACTGGCAGACTAAATCAAAGGACTCACACATTGAGAAGACTTTAAAGTAAGAATAGCAGCCTTTTGGGCATTAAGTAAGCCACCGTTCAAAAGTACGTTAGCAATTTCAAAATCTGAACTCCTATTTATATTATAATCAGGGATATCCATATTTATAATCTTTGGACCATTTGATACTAAGTGTGAAAGAAGTACACCTAAAAATGTATCACCAGCACCTGAAGGTGAAATAATTTCATTAGAATTTAAAATTGTAGGAGGTGGAATAATAAACATAAATATATAATGAGAATCCAAATTAATAATATCAAAATAAATATTTGGATTAAAAATATATTTATTTAAAAAATTATAATATAATTCTTTATAAATTGTTTTTTTGCATCTGAATAAATATAAAACACCCTTTTTTCCACCTTTAACAACAACATGGGGTATATAAGCAGATAAAGAAATTCCATTTTTAATTTCTTCTTCTGTAAATTTAAATTCTTCTAGTATTTTATTCTTTAATATAAATTTATTATTATTTTTTGTAATAGATTTTTCTTCAATGGTATTAGTAAATGAATTATTAAGAAAAATATCATTCATTGAAGAATTTTCTAAATTTACCTCTTGTTGATATATTTTTTTAAAATCCCAATTTGGGATTTTATTTAAAAAATAGTTTTTATAATAACCAAGACCATTAACTATTTCCATTAATTCATGTTCATTAGGTGTAATTAAATGAATTTTAGTATCTAATAATGTTTTTTCTTGTATTTTATAATACAATTTTTCAAAATTTTCTTCTTTATTAGATAAATAATTTGTTAATTTGTCATTAACATTCTCTTTAAAATTGTTTGTAATATTTTTCAAATCAACAAAAATTTTTGTACATTTTTTAACACTTGTAGGTTCAAAAGCTACAAAAGTTTTATAATCATGAGCAATTTTAATTACTGAAGAAATTAAATTTTCATTTACATTTCCATCAATACAAACCCAAGATAAAGGATTCTTTTTAACTCCATTTATCCCATTTATTCCATTAGTTTTTGTTTTAATGATGCGATTAAATTCATTCTCCACATCATTTTTTAAAATATTATCATTTATTATATCCATATCAGCACATGCCATAACCAATCCACCAGAAACAGAACCATCATTTATAGCAACATATTGAGCTGTAGGCTTATTATTGTTATTATTATTATTATTATTATTATTATTATTATTATTATTATCATTCCCATCTAAACATTTAATACCAGATATATCAAAATTTTCATCATTTTTAAGTTGGTTTAAAATAAAATTACCTGCTGAATCATCTGAAATACATGATATAAGACGTACTTTTGGTTTAAAATTTTCAAAAAATCCTGGAAACCTATAGGAATTCACTGCCTTATTAAAAGCCAAGGTAATATTATGTGCTACCCCACCAATTGTAGTTTCAATTTTACCCGGCCTTGATGTATATAATAAATCTTTTAATAAAATTTCTTGTTTTTCTTTATTATTATTATTATTATTACTAGTATTTTTTTTTTTCTTTTTACTAGTATTATTTTTACATTTTAAACTATTGTTTAATAATGTACAATTAGTATCCAAGGAAACGCTTCCTATTACTAAGCATTGTATGTTGTTATTATTAATACTATTTTCTTTGTAATTTTTTGAATTTGATGACAAAGACGACGCATTTTTTTTCTTTATTTCATTTTTTTTTATTGATTTAATTTTTGTTTCTTTTTCTTTTTTTGCCATGGTAACCAATGTTGAATCCTGTTGTTTGTTTAAATAATTTTTATTAGTGTAGTTTAATATTAGGTCCTAAATAATTAATAAAAAATAAAATAAGAATCCTATAGGAAACACAAACTGTAAATCTGTATAATGTAATATAGTATAGTATAGTAATATAGTATAGTAATATAGTAATATAGTATAGTAATATAGTAATATAGTATAGTAATATAGTAATATAGTATAGTAATATAGTAATATAGTATAGTAATATAATAATATAATATAGTAATATAATAATATAATAATATAATATAATATAGTAATATAGTAATATAAAACAAATTAATTGAATACCTCTAATTGCATACGAGAAAGTTCAGTAGCTATATCTGCAGCATGTGAAGCATTATTCAACATGAATTGTATATTAGCATGTACTGATTTCCCATTTGTTAATAAATCTATATGTTTTAATAAAAATGGGGTTACATTTTTACCCTTTATTCCAGCTTCTTGGGCTAAAATGATAGCATCTTGAATAGCAGAATCTATAGTCTGTGGATCAAGTGCAATTTCCTTTGGAGCTGGAATACAAAAAATGCTACCCATATTTAAATTTAAATTATTCGTTGCATATATTATAGAAGCTGCTTCTTTAGATGTTTGAAAATTATATGGAGATTTAACACCAGAATCATGTTTCCAAAATCCTGGTATATTTGTTCCTTTAGGACCAAATGTTGATACGTAAACTCCTTTTGTTTCTAAATATTCTAAAGTTTTAGAAATATCTAAGACTGATTTAGGACCGGCGCATACGACTGATACAGGTGTTTTTGAAAATTCATCTAAATCAGCTGAAATATCCATAGTAGAAGAAAAATCCATATGAACTCCACCTAACCCGCCGGTCGCAAAAATTTTAATTCCAGCTAAATTTGCTAAAATCATTGTGCCGGAGACCGTCGTACCTCCACTAAGACCATTTGCAACTGCATGTCCAATATCTCTTCTAGATATTTTTAATATTTTACTATTTTCACTACTTTTTAAACATAATTCTTCTAACTGATTAGAATCTAATCCTATTGTTGGAATACCTTTTAAAAGGCCAATTGTAGCAGGAATTACGCCTTTACTACGTAATAAAGATTCTACTTTATTTGCTAATTGAATATTTTCAGGATAAGGTAAACCATGAGTAAGAATAGTTGATTCTAAAGCAACTACCGGTGCATGTTCTTTTACGGCCGTTTTTACCTCAGGTGATATAAAAATACTATTAGATGAAAATGGGCGTACACAATTAAACCGGTTTTGGAATATTTTGTAAGAAAACACGTTAGAGTATTTCAAATGTAGTCTAGGCATGGTGGAGAAAAAAGAAAAGTAAAAAAATTAATAAAAAATTAATAAAAAATTAATAAAAAATTAATAAAAAATTAATAAAAAATTAATAAAAAATTAATAAAAAATTAATAAAAAATTAATAAAAAATTAATAAAAAATTAATAAAAAATTAATAAAAATTAATAAAAAATTAAAATAATAACAATAATAACTACTAAAAAAAAATAAAAAAAAATAGAAAATAAAAATCTACACTACTATATATACTACAATAAATTTAAATACTGTTTAAATTATAACTACATCTATCTACAAGTCACGTCTGGGGAATGTTAGATGGAATTTAATAAAGAATTCCAATTCAATTGGTATTTACTAATACAAAAATTAATAATAAATTAAGAAATCTTAGAAATTTTTGAACAATTATTGGTAATCACTGTTTAATATTTGGACAAAAAAAAAAAAAAAAAAAAAAAAAAAAAAAAAAAAAAAAAAAAAAAAAAAAGAGTTAAAATATAAATAAAATAATAAATAAGCGCAGTAGATTAGTAGAGTTTATGGAATTTATAAATTTTTATTAGTAATGATGTTTTTATTATTAGTAATTTGCCAAAAATATACTTTTTATGGAAATTATTAACTAAATAGGGATACTTAAAATCTTAAAAAGAGCTAAATAGGATTAACAGTATAAGATAATTATAGTGTGTTGCTATGGATATATACTATATTGTACTGTACCTGTAAAATGTTACTTAATTTTATCCGTTTTAGGTATACAATTCACAATTAAGTCTAAAAAAACTAAATTTAAACACAATAGTTTAATTCAGCGAAGTATACATTAATTTATCTAGAATTTAAATCTAATTAAGCTAGTAAAATTTCAATATAAATGAATATAATAATAGTAATGATAAAAAGTGTAATTAATAATTAGACTTAACTTAAACGTAGACAATAAATAATAATATAAAAAAAAATATTTAAAACTGGTTCGTTTCCAATACTATATTACAATATTTGCTATGGAAACCAATATTAAAAAGGGCTCTTGTACACTGTATATAGAGAAAAAGTACAAAATGATTTAATAATGTAATATACAAATAAATAAATATACGTATAAGTACATTAAAAAAACTTTAAATAATTATTAAAAACACTTGATCACATTTCATTTTATAAAATTTAATATATATTTATATTTGCATAATTTTAAAATCTCTACCTACTATAATAAGAAATAAATTACAAAATAAGAGAATAAAATATTTTTACATTTTAATATAAACTACTCCATAGCAACGCTTAAAAATAATCTATAAAAAAAAAAAAAGAAAAAAATATATATATCACCATAGTAACTCCCAAATATATAACCGAATGCGGTTATATATTGTATTAACCGAAGTTAATATTTAGAATCCTTTAATAAAATAAACGAAGTATTTATTATTGGGACATTTAAATTTAGAACTATTTCTTTATTTTTTTTAGTAAAATACGATTAAAATGTAAAAATAAATAATGTTTTAAATTATTAAAAATGCGATTAAAGGGTACTGAAAAGCGTTAAATAATACGAACATAAATAAATACTATTTTCCATTTGTAAATAAATAAAAAATACGAATCCAGTGTAAAGAGTTCAAGTAAATATAAGTATATATATAATTAAATAAAACATAATTATATTTAACTAAGTAAAAGTAAAATAAACACAAACCATTTGAATTTTCTTTCCATCTTTCCAACTTTCATTTTAAGAAATTATTCGATTAAATATAAAAAAAAAAATACAAAATGATTACCAATGAAGAATTAAGAAAGCTTGCAGCTGAGGATTGGTCCAAAATTAATAGCCAAGAAGATTATACACCACCTCCAGTAGATGAAAATAATCTACCCTCAAATTTCCCAATGCCTCCTTCTACTACAAGTTCATCTTTTAATGATGTAAAACTTAAAAGTGATGACTGTTATGGAGACTTAAATAATGTTCAGGAACTTCCATTATATAAACATTCACCTCTTCGTTTTCCTTCTCCTTCTCCTTCTCCTTCTCTTGATGCCTATTCTACTTTTGATAATACTGCTTTAATCGGAGGAGCAGCTTTTGGTATTACTGGAGCTGTTTGTATATCAACAGTAGCTTTAATGGCTTGTCCTGTTGCTTTAGTCATCGGAGGTCTTACAGCAGCTTATGTAGTTGGTAAAGAAATAATGCATCGTTTTTTTAAAAGAGAAATAGTTAAATCTATAACACATTTATCTGATATAAATGTTAACTTTTCTGCAGAATTCAATTGGATTGATGGGGAATTTACTGTAAATGAAAATAAATCATTAGTAAAACGTTCTAATCAAGAAATTTCACAAAAAATTGCAAAAACACTTAATGCATATTCCAAATATGAAGAGAGAAATCCTTTGAAAATTTCCGCATATAAAAAAAATGATAATATTATTATTGAAGCTCAATTTATGGAAAAAATCTTAGATGGTTCAATAAAGCCTCATTTAATTGATTCAAATTTATTAAAAAATAATAATAAACCTGAAGAAATTTGGTCATTATTCTTTCATTTTAAACTAGATGACTTTGAGATTTACTCAACATATTCTGACGATTTAAAATCTCTTATTTCTGATGAAGCACTTAGTCAAGCAATTAATGACTACATACTATCCAACAAAGCAAGATCTGTTTGTACAAGAATTCCATTATCTCATGGCAAACCAATTTCGATACAAATTGATGTAAACCAAGAACAAAATGATCTTGGTTTATGTTTCTAAGTTACTACTAATGTGGTTTAGATAAACTTTTAGGAATATTTCTCATTAATATTGCAATTTTAAAGCAAATTATTGCTTCTTAAGATTCCTTAATAATTAATTAAAAATTTAATACCCGATTTGAATTGTTCAAAGAAACTCATAAACTTTCTTTTATACATTTAATAAATAGTTTCATTTTTATAAATATCCATGAACACACATGTTGCTGATTTGTATAGTAAAATCTAATAGAATAAAATAAATAGAATCCTATAGGAAAGCGAAAAATAGATAAAAATATACTAAAAAAAACCCATTATTCATAATAAATCCAATAAAGTCATCAATCACTAAAAAAACCGTATGTCGATTTAAAAATAATGCTCTCAAAATATTCACTTAAGGTTTTTTCTTACATAATATGTCGTGTTGCAAACTTTTTGAAACCATAACGCTTTATAAATTTTGGGAAGTAATCCCTTTCATGTACCTTTTATGACCTTTTATGACCTTTTATGACCTTTTATGACCTTTTTTTATCTCTACGCTAGTACAATACCGGCCAATACTGCTAAACAACTCCATAACAACAGAATGGCCGGGCAATGTACATATCTTATTTAGATCTTAAAAAGGCCAGCACCAGAAACCTGGAAAATCTACAAGTCTGGTAATAAATTACACATGAATTATTTTTAGTGTATTTTAAAAAAAACCAAATAAACATCAACAAAAATACTAAAATACTTGCTATGGTAGCTTTTTTACAGTGAATTATTTTGTAAATTAATTTAGGCAAGAATTAAGCAAACATGATATACATACACCTTATAAGCACTACGTTTTGTTTTACAGCTATGTAAATGTAAGTTATTTTATTTCTGTTTATGTTTCTGTTTATGTTTCTACAAATTTTGTATTGGAAACTTGTTTATTTAGATATATTTAAAGTCGCAATATTTTATTAAATAGTAATCTCGTTTTTTTGTTTCATTTACCGTCGTTGTAATTTAATTTAAAATCGCAATAAGTTTCTATATTTAAATTTGCTTAATTTAGTGTGTTTTTATATATTTGGTAGACATTATCGTTGCTACGCAACGATAGTGTCGTTAGGATATAACAATTACATAGCAACGGTTAACATTTATCATAATATAAAACACTATAATATCACACCAGCACGTGACACTAATTAATATTTAAAGAAAAAGAAAACTTTAAATTACTAAAAACATGGGTTACTATAGCAACCGTGAAGTACATTTTAGAACTATTGGTAAAATGTTCTTTAAGATTGTATTTTATTGTATAATAAGTCCAGGCCGGTCATGTTTTTTCTGGTGAGCCATTATAAAGACAAAGGATAGAAGGACATAATATATAATATATAATATATAATATATAATATATAATATATTATATACAATATATTATGTGCTTATATGCTTATACTTTGTGTGTTTATACTTTGTGTTTATAATTGTTAATATAATATAAAAAAAAAATATCTATGTACTTTGTACATAGATATTTTTTTTATTATTTATACTTATACTAATAATATATAGAAAGACCTATCTCTTAATTTAACCCTTCACCCGTCTTATTTTGGTCCTTCTATGAACCAATATTTACGGGCAAAATTAATGGCGGACGCAGAAGGGTCATGTTCTGGTCAATTTGGTTATATTATATGTGTTATGGACCGAATGGAGATCGACGTTGGAAAGGGGAGGGTCATACCTGGTTCAGGATCAGCAGAATTTGAGGTTAAGTACAAGGCAGTTGTATGGCGGCCTTTTAAGGTGGGTTTATATTTTTACATATTAAATTTTGAGTACGCGTTATTATTTACTACGCGTTTATTTTATTATTTTATTTTTTTATTTTATTTGTTATGATTTTATTTTGACTTTTTTTTTTATCCCTTTTTGTTTGTTTACTTTTTTTTTGTTTACTTTTTCCTTTTTCCTTTTTCCTTTTTTGTTTATGTTGTATTTTTTTATCCTGAATTTTTTATTATACCACTATAAACACCAAGATACCAAGATACCAATATAATATTTATTATATTTATTATATTTATTATATTTATTATATTTATTATATTATATTATATAGTAATATAATATAGTATTATACTATATTATATTATATAGTATATTATTATATACTATATTATTATATAGTATAATACTATAATACTATAATACAATTTATAGTATGGTATTATATTATATAGTATTATGCTATTATTATATACTATATATTCTTATACTGTATAATAATAATACTATACTATATAATATAATATATAATATAATATATAATATAATACTATACTATATAATACTATATTATAATACTATATTATAATACTATATAATATAATACTATATGCTATATATTATATAGCAGTTTATACTTTTTGGTCGTTGCTATGTTGTTATTATTATTTATTATATTATAGAATAAATATTTATTATATTATAGTATAAATATTTATTATACAATATAATGTTTACTATTATTGGAATTTTTGGCGGACCCGCATTTTTCTATTAATATGCTAACAAAAAAGGGAGAAGTAATGGATGCAATTGTTACGGCTGTTAATAAGGTGAGTATATTTTTTTATTTTTTTATTATATATTATATATTATATATTATATATTATATATTATATATTTATACTAACTACCGTAGATGGGGTTTTTCGCTGAAGTTGGTCCTCTAAATGTATTTGTTTCTAATCATGTACGTGTGTTGGGTTTCCATGGTAACCATACTAAATTTATAGAATCCTATTGGATTTCATGTTTTCTTGGGATTTTACAGGTTTCCATGTTTTACTTTTTATTGTTTATTTATTTATTTATTTTACTTTAATTATATTTCGGTTTCCGATAGGAAACCGAAATATAATTAAAGACCTATAGCGTTTTACTATCTTATACTAACTTACAGCTAATCCCCCCGGAAATGACGTATAATCCGAATATCAACCCCCCAACATACACGGATGAAGACCAAACAATTGTAAAAGGCGCTAGAGTTCGTCTAAAAATTGTAGGAACTCGCTCGGATGTAGGCGAGATGTACGCCATGTACGTGTTTATCATATTTTTATATTATTTTTATATTATTTTTTTATTATTATTGTATTATATTGTTGTATTAATTATTCACACTAACAAACAGTGGAAGCATAAAAGAAGATTATTTAGGCGTGCTTTAAGTTATATGTGATTTTGTTATTGTATGTTATTGTATGTTATTGTATGTTATTGTATGTTATTATATGTTTTATGTTATTATATGTTATTATACTTATACTTATACTTATACTTATACTTATACTTATACTTATACTTATACTTATACTTAATTTCCTTTACTTCACTATGTATAAATAATATTAAATATTGATTGGTTATTTTCATTTTGTCTTATCCTAAATTATCTTTAAACATCCACATTCAAATCCAATTGGGTTATTCTGATAATCGTATATGGCATTTTTATACGTATTCTTCTATACTCCTTTCGTCTCTTTTCAGACTTAATTATTTCCCTGTATGGTTGTCTTGTATGTTCTAAAACTACGGCACTAATTGTAAATTGTTTAGAATTTATAAATGGTGAACCTTGTGCTACATATTTATTATTACCAATTGATTCCACTAAATTAATTTTAATCTCTGAACCAGCTCTTACATTTTTTAATTTAAATGGTAACCTTATTAAATCCCCTAGCGTTACTAAGAACTTTTGTTTATGTATCACAATTTTTGCAAATAAACCAACTTTCGAATCTTGTAATGGTGTCAAATCTAAACTCGCAAATCCAACTTCTTGTGGTTTAGGTAAATTTCCATAAGGTACATCTTGAATATTTTTAACATTCCATTTATTTCTTACTTTTTCAATTTCTTTTTCAGAAGGAGGTGGTAAAATTATTCCTCTTGATTGCGTGAAAAGTGGATAAAAAACCTTCAAACCATTTAAAAAGTTTATAGTATTTATATTATTTCTACCAACTAACCCATTTAATCCATTAATTCCATTAATTCCATTAATTCCAGTTTTTATACTGGTTTTTAAAAAAAAATTAACATTTCTCATCATTTTGCAAAGTTGAGTTATGGAATTGAGTTTGGATTGAATTAGATAAAAAAATTCGTTGCCAGGTAAATCAATAACCATGACGACGCCCGTTGCTATTATAAACTGTTCCATGACAACCAAAGATCGTCGCAGCAACTGTATCCATGACAATACCAAAGTATATACCTATTACATAATCAACATGTATGTTTCATCATTGCTGGACATGAGTATTTTTTTTTTTTTTTTTAATAAACACTATAAATATAGTAAATAAATAAATAAATAAATAAATAAAATATAATTTATTTTATTTTATAATAAATAATTATAAAAATTAAATCACAAACAAATCATGTCGTATAGACCGCCATCTGGACCGCCTCCAAATCACTATAGACCACCACCGGGACCGCCCCCGTCTAATTATAGGCCTCCTTCTGGACCGCCTCCTAGTGAGTATAACAATAATTATAATAATTATAATAATAATAGTCAAAGGTCATACAATGGTGGATTAGGAAATGTACAATATTCTGCCCCATCTTTTAACCCTCAGCATTTCGGAAATGGTGCTCAAGATGAATATCAATATAGATATTCAAATTGTACGGGAAAACGCAAAGCATTGTTAATTGGAATTAATTATACCGGTACAAAAAATCAACTTGCAGGTTGTATTAATGATGCTAAAAATATGGCTGATTTTATTCATAAAAATTATAATTATTCTTATGATGATATGGTTATACTTACTGATGAAAATATTAATAATCCAACATCACTTCCAACTAGAGATAATATGATTAGAGCAATGTATTGGTTAGTTAAAGATGCAAGACCTAATGATTCTTTGTTTTTTCATTATTCTGGTCATGGTGGTCAAACTCCTGATTTAGATGGTGACGAAGATGATGGTTATGATGAAGTTGTTTATCCATTGGATTTTGAAACTTCTGGTCAAATTGTTGATGACCAAATGCATGATATTTTAGTTAAATCATTACCACCAGGTTGTAGATTAACTGCTTTATTTGATTCCTGTCATTCTGCAACTGCTCTTGATTTACCTTATGTTTATTCAACTCAAGGTGCAATTAAAGAACCAAATCTTGCAAAAGATGCTGGTATTGGTGCTTTATCCGCATTTATGTCTTATGAAAAAGGTGATCTTATGGGTGCCTTCACTTCAATTAAAGATATTTATAAAAGAGCAACTGCTGGTTCAAATGCAACTAAAATTACTCGTCAAACAAAAACTTCTCCTGCTGACGTGATTTCCTTATCTGGTTGTAAAGATTCACAAACAAGTGCTGACACAACAATGAACGGTAGAGCAACTGGTGCAATGTCATATGCTTTTGGTACTGTGCTTTCTCAAAATCCAAACCAATCTTATTTAACCTTATTACAAAACATGAGAGATGTTTTGCAGGGTAAATATTCTCAAAAGCCACAATTATCTGCTTCTCATCCAATTGATGTAAATTTAAAGTTCCTTTTGTAAAATTGTCAACTTTATATAATCTTTATATGATTTACGATTTTTGTTTTCTATTCTCTTTATACATTCGTTTTTGGCTTTTAATTTTATTAAAAATATTTATTCGTATGTTCGTAAATAACAAATAGCACAAATAAAGGTATCAAAATGAAGGAAGTTCAAGTGTAATTTTTTACTTTACTTTGAGATTCTAATTGGATTTTTTTTATTTTTTTTTTGATATTCCAATTGAATTCTTATTTTTATTATTATTTTTTCACTCACAACCCTCCCTCTTTAATCCAGTTTCTTCTGGCCGAAACCATTCCTTTTCCAATACATTCCAAACATCTTCAACCAAATCTTTAGCTTCCTTTTCTGATTTCCCCATAGCTTCAACATAAACCTTAATCTTTGGTTCAGTGCCACTACCACGTATTGTAAGTTTTACAGAATCATCTAGTTTTAAAGTTATCATTTCAGAGGAACTACTAACAGGCAATAATGGTACATGATCAGGAGTACTTGAATCATACCCTTCAGTTAAATCACACCAATAAGTAATTTTATAATCACCAAGTGCTTCAGGATGTTTACCACCAACCCTTCTAGGGTTAGCCATTCTAATAGAAGTGAACAAATCCCTAGTAAGTTCGGAATCAAGAGTAATATAATATGAATTAAGAGATACAAACCATCCATATTTTTCATATAATCCATTCAAAACATCCAAAATACTCAACCCCTTTCTAAACCATTTATTTGCCATTTTTAAAAACACTACAGCAGCGGAAATACCATCTTTATCATGTTCCACTGAAAACATATATCCTATTGCTTCCTCAAATGCAAATGGCACTTTCCAACCTTCCTTTTCAAGTTCAATCGCTTTATTACCTAACCATTTGAATCCTGTTAAAGTTTCGGCATATTGGAAATTCTCTGCTTCTGCCATAGCACTAAGCATTTGTGTAGATACAGTTGTATTAAGCATTGCTAATTTAAACTCTATATTTTCCAACTTCCCATCTTCTGCAATTTCCTTTTCATATAATTCTCTCTCCTCTTCCAAAATGAATGAAGCAAAAAGTATCCCTAATTCATTACCAGATAGTTGTCGCCAAACACCAACACTAGTGATTTCATTTGCAGAATCAAACAAGGGGGCTTTAATTCTCACACTTGCATTAAATCTATCAGCATCTGGGTCAGTAGCAATAACAAGTCCAACATCATGCTTATCAGCATACTCCTGTGCATAGTTTAATGCCCCATGCTCTTCGGGATTTGGAAATTGTACAGTTGGGAAATCTGGATCTGGTTCTCGTTGTTGAGGTTCGGGATACATGACATTTAATCCCTCATGCTTTTCAATAAGAACTTCCTCTTTAAAATGTTTATCTTTATTGTCATTAAGATTATCAGATATAGAACTCTTTTTAATTTCTGTGTTTAAATGTGAAATACTATTTTCTTCTGCAACTGGACTAGCCTCTTTTGATGGAACTGGTGAAATAAAATGTAACGCTTCTTCAACTGCACGACGCATATAAGAATATCCAACACCATGCATTGCAGTGTATACAAACTTAAATCCCGGTGTAAGTTCAGCTCCTTCGCCTAATTTATCCGATACCGAACGGAAATAAGCTCTTCTTACATTATCAAGAGGCTTAACCGTATGTTCCGATCTATCTACATATGATATATCCCATAAGCAGGGCATTAAATGCCGCTCAATACTTAAGGATATCCCCATATCTACAGGAGGGATAATCTGGCACCCATTTCCCCAATAACTAATAAACGAGTTAGAAATATTTTACAGCAATTGTTGATAAAGATAAAACTTACACTTTATAACCATTGTATTCTGCAGGATTCTAAATAAAACAAATGTTAGAATTTATAAAAAAAAAAAATAATCAATTAATAAATCAATCAATCAACTTACATGACTTGCTGTAATCATTACTCCACAGGCTGCTTTAAAGTAATCAACACCAAAAGGTACCAAAGGAGTAGGAACCAATTCGTCGTAATAAAAGACTCTAAATTTTTTAAACAAAAAAGAACAAGCAGTGAGTTGTGCGAACCTTTGAGAATTGTGTCTATGATCATATCCAATGACGACACCTTTCTTCTGTGCATCTGCTACATTTTCCAAAAGATAAGCAGCAAGTCCCTAATAGTTAGTAAAAAAAATATTAGTTTTATTGTTAATAAAACACCCACCTGTGAAGTTTGTATCACAGTCAAATCATTCATTCGACTAAACCCTGCTTCCATTTTAGCTCTAAGACCAGCGGTTCCAAATTGAATGCCTGTAAATATATTCTGAAAGTTAGCTGATTGAATAATGCCAAAATCTCCATTCAGGATAACCTGAATTTGATATTTTTTCAATTTAAACAATTTGCAAATGCGATTGAACATACGGTTTCTCAGTCGTTTTTCAAGCTCTTCGATTTTATTCTCCTGTAGTAGGTTTTCAATTTCTCTCCGAGTGTCCACATTCTGGGAGTTAGTATGGAAGATGAATAGAGTGACATGAATAGAATAATGAAATATTAAAATAAAAATAGATAAAAATAAAAATAAAAATAGATAAAAATAAAAATAAAAATAAAAATAAAAAATAAATAATAAAAAAAATATAATAAATAAATAAAATAAAATAATAATAATAATAATAAATAAATAAAATAAAATAAAATAAAATAAAATAATAATAATAATAATAATAATAATTAAATAAATAAAATAATAATAATAATAAAATAAAATAAAATATAATAAATAAATTAATAAATTAAATTAAATTAAATAAAATAAAAATAAATAAATAATAAAAAAATATAATAATAATAAATAAAATA
>JAJMCY010000172.1:7996-24165 GCA_030565755.1 Ascobotryozyma cognata
AATAAATAAATAAATAAATAAATAAATAAATAAATAAATAAATAAATAAATAAATAAATAAATAAATAAATAAATAAATAAATAAATAAATAAATAAATAAATAAATAAATAAATAAATAAATAAATAAATAAATAAATAAATAAATAAATAAATAAATAAATAAATAAATAAATAAATAAATAAATAAATAAATATATCAAAAAATACAGGAAATTTAATTATTTAGCTTTAATTTAAATATATTTTGGAAAGAAATAAATAAGTATATTGTCTAAAAGTAAAAGCGCCACCTTATTTCTATATTTTTATAATATATGACTAATAATAAGCAATACTATTGAATTTTTTTTATTTACTGTTATAATTATAGATTTCAAAATCAGGGAATTATTCTTTTCAATGTTTTCCTATTACTTCTGATGTTTTTTTAAGTATGTATTTTAAATTAAACTATTATAGTATAAATTATCTAACGCAATGAATTCTTTTTGATGATAATTCATACGGGCAGTTTTGTTATTAAAAAGATTTTTATTTTATTTTAACGCCGGGTAAAAATACGCGAAGAAATTAATTACTTTTCACATAATTCTTTTTTTTTATTTTTTTTTTATTGAAAGAACAGCTAAAACGTATGTTGAGCACTTAAAAAATAAATATATCTTTTATTTAAATCTTTTTAAGTTAATTTTATTGTAAGCAGCATCAAAAATCTACAAAATAAGACATCTAAACTTAAAAAAAATTATTATAACTTGAAGAACTACTTGTGTTACTAAGAGAAAATTATTAATATTGAGGTTGAACTTTAAGTGTATTAGGGTATACAATACAATGATTTGATATTAACTATTAATTCAATTTACTATTAGCCACTAAATATGAATAATTCAACTTTATTTATAGAAAGAAATAGATAATACTTACGATTAATTATTTTTTTGTAGATATTTTTTATTGTATTAAGTAATTAAAAAGTAGTGGTATAAATTTTTGTTAATTATATCACAATTTTTTATTTTACGAAGTTATTGATGTAGTTTATTTTTTTTTTCTTTTTTTTTTTTGGGTAGTATAAATAATAAATCTACCTACCAGACATGGGAACATGAAGTATACTTACATGACATTTGAGATAAATAAACTAGCACATATTATACATGTTAGAGCATGTATTAACATTTGTTATATATATTTATTATATATAGTTATTATTTGTCTCATCAGTAATTACTATTTGTAATTTCTTATTTTGATATTATTGCTTATTATTCTTCACGTAAGATATGTAACGTTTTCACATTTGTTGTTCCCTTATAGAAGATTACAGCATATATAGACTTAATGCAAATTTTTATTTTACATATAAATACTAGTATTTGCATTTTTTTTTTTTAACTTTTTCACTTAAAAATTATTATACCATAAAGTGCATAATTAAAGAAGTAACTTTTAACTACTATTTAAATACAAAACAATTTTTTTTATATAAATTAATTATTCTATTTAAAGTCAATATACTTACAAAATGATTAAAGGGTTTCTTATTAAAAGATATATTAAATTTCTTTTTGCAAAAGAAAACGCTTTCTTTTTATCCCCAGAGCAATGTTCTTTCCTATATACCGCTGGAGTAGCTTCATTAAAAAAGAACCCAAAGACAAATACTCAAAATAACGAGGATGTTCTTACACCATTATATTTGGAAAATTTTACTTTAGATGGAGATATTCCATCTTTATTGAATAGTATTGATAATTCTAGTATATCATCATATGACGAAGATGCTATTATAGAATATTCAAACGAAAATTTGCTTCTTTTACCATCAGACTTATATGATTTAAGAAGCAATACATCTTACACAGATGGAATTAAAACGAATTATTTTGAATTTGAATCCGATATTTTTTCAGTATTGGATAATAGCTTATTGTCGGATACCTCTTTGAAGTTTTGTTTTGCACTTGACAATTCTAATGTAGAAAACATTACGTCTTATTTCTCAATTTCAGAAAAAAAAATACAAAAATCACAAATTAAATTAGATTACTACGATAAGGAGGAGACTGACACAGATTTTTATATATCTCAAAATAAAAAAAATATATCTTTAAGAGGGACCGTTAGTTTGGGTACTAAGTGGGCAAAATCTGTTTTCACAAAGGTTGCAAAGAAATATTATAACTATAAGTTATAAAATGTTTTAACATATAATAACTATTTGGTGGGTTTACATAGTTTTATTAGTTGTTATTAGTTGTTATTAGTTTTTATTAGTTTTTATTAGTTATTATTAGATGTTATTAGATGTTATTAGTGTTTATTGGATGTTATTGGATGTTATTTGATGTTATTAGTTATTATTGGATCTTATAATAGATATTCATTATTATATATTTTCGTAAAATTAAAAAAACAACCAAAAAAAAAGATATAATAATATATACAATAACACCCTATCAAAGTTGTAGAAATTGATAACATTCCCTATTTTTTAATTGAATTTGCTTATATGAAGCCTGCTGTTCAAAAAATATACCAATAGGTGTATTATATTAATTATTTATTTCCCTAAAACTCTAAGATCTATTGTATAGGTTTAAGCTTGCCTAATGGTTTTGTTTTAAATAAAGCTAATCTAGAATTAGCTTCAACGGTTTATAAATTTTTTATAATAATCAAATAAAACTATCTATTATAATATGAATTTTCATAAAATTCTCTTATTTAAAATAAGATTTTGGATAAAATTAATGTAGTGTATTTATATTTATATATTGCAGTATAAAAATGTCCTTGTTTACTTCTTCTTCTTTGTTCTTAAACGTAATATTATAACTTTTTTTAAAACTTTATTTATTTTTTACGCAATTCAAAATGATCAGTGTATATGATAAGCATCTAAGTAGCATAAAAAAAAAAAAAAAAAAAAAAGAAATAGACATTTCTGCTAGCTACTCATATAGTTACTTTTAAGTACATTAAATAAACTTCATTATGACAAAACAATTTGCATAGCAAATTGAATACAAAAGTTACGTACAATATATATTTATACTTGTTCGTATTAATAGTTTAAAATTTAGTAAGAATTATATAGTCTTTTTTTTTTATATAATTACAAATTTTCATTAACTAGTATTTTATAAGATTATTAAAAGAGTATAATAAACTAAGAAAAAATATTTTAAAACCAATAATGTACAGAATTCCCATTTAATAAAAGCCCAGCCATACTTTTTTTTCTTTTGTTATAGTATATGAACTAAAAATGTAAATTTATATACGAAAATCAAATAAGATAAAAAAATTCATCAACATTCATAACAATCATTAAACTATTAAAAGTAATATAGTATAGTATATTTTTTTTCTTCTTTGACATTTAAAGTGTAAAAGAAGGATTCTGAAGTCCTAATTTAGATATTTGACGACCAAAAAAGTTAGACGTCTCGTCTTTCATATTATCATTATTTTTTAAAATATTATTATAAAAACATATCATAGATCTAAACATGATTTCTTGCGACTAATAATTAAAACTTGTTAGACACTTAATCATTGTATTTAATAAATAAACTTCATATAACTTACGTATAATGATTCATAGTCGAGATCTGCTTCATTACCAGAAATCCAATTTTCTTGCAAACTTTGTTTACAATGAAGATATATTAATGAAATAAGTTTAATATTTCCTAAACTGTTAGCATCCAAACAACTATATATATACATATATAACGCAAAAACAATAAAATATCATACCTTGACGCCATTTTCGGCCACAAAATGGAACTTGATTTTTGATTATTTTTAAAATGTATAGTGTGAGTTCTTTTTGCTCCAATTTTAAGTATTTTTTTAAAATATTCTATAGTCATGAAAAAAAAAAAGATTAGGTTATAATCCATAAAAAGTTTTAGAAAAAAACGATTGTCATTCTTTAAAATAAACAAAACAAACTCACTTACCGAGGATTTATGGGTAGTCATAAAAAAATTTCTGTATGGTTTGTTTTTACAAACATTGTCTATAATTTTCAAAAAATTTATAAACGTAAATGTTTTACGAGGGGAATAAAAAGAAACTAGTTCTAAATTTGCGTCATTATTTTGGGAAATATCTATACATTCTGCATCTTTTAATATAATATCATTATCAGATTGCAAATACATGTCATTTTCAGATAGAGGCCACCTTCCAGAAACTTGTTCGCAAACACTCCAAAATTCATTTGGGCTGTCATCCGAAATAGAATAGTTTGAAATTCTTTCTTCATTGCATAAACTTCTTAAACACATTCTAATGAATGAAGAATCAAATATTATTTGCGAAAGATATTCAAATTTGAAAGCGTGCGATAGTTTAAACCATTTTAGTAAATAAAGAAGAAAAACTGATAAATATTTCATCGTCAATTCTTTTGTTCTTATAAAATCCTTATTCGAAATACTGTTACTGTTCTCGTTAGAAATATCTAGTGAAATATGCGTTGCCATAGGATTTAAAGAGTCACGGGCTTCATTGTAATTACTTTCTTCAAGTATTGCACAATATTCAATCAAAGAGGATAGAAAAGGATTTATATATTCTAAAATATCTATATATAATTGATCTAGTAAAAAGAGTTTTTTCCCATAAACATTGCGTTTATCTCGATAAGTATTTATAAATTTTTTAGTGTCATCTTCAGAAACCCAGCCTCTCTGATTTTTATAATACAGATCATTAAGATGCCATGATTCTAGAATAAAAGGAGTTAATTTAATTCTTTCATAAAATAATCGACTAGCTTCATTTATGCTTGCCGGGACAGGAGACTTTCCCAAGAATAGAAAAGGATTATTATCATGATTACCTAAAAATCTATGAGGATTTAAAAGATAAGGGTGATATGTAGTAGTAACTTCAGATGGTGAGTCTTTATACAAAGAAAAATTATTTGAATCTTGTCTTATTTCAAAAGAAAGATCAGG
The DNA here is from genome assembly GCA_030565755.1 of Ascobotryozyma cognata. Classification (NCBI taxonomy): domain Eukaryota; kingdom Fungi; phylum Ascomycota; class Trigonopsidomycetes; order Trigonopsidales; family Trigonopsidaceae; genus Ascobotryozyma; species Ascobotryozyma cognata. The sequence goes on from JAJMCY010000172.1 coordinate 12,978, forward strand.
AGGGGAATAGGTAGGATATTTTGATAATAGTTGTGTCCTAAAAGCTTGGTAAGCAGATGGAGAGGCATATAGTTTACTTTTATCTTCGTCTAAAATAGGAATATTAGCCAATGCATAGACATAAGATTTACAATTTTGAATAGTTCTTAAACTACCGAAAATTACTTTTAAAATTTGAAATTTTAACATAAGCATATGTCTGACAGGTAAAAAAATTGGTTCTTGAGGTTTAAGACTTGAAGCGATTGAAATAAGGGACTTAAAAATAGTAATATATTTTTGCGAAATATGTTGTTGATTTAGTACTTGTAGTTTATTTGCGGATATTATGAAATAAAGAATTGTCAAGCAGTTAAAAAAAATTAATTTGTGAAGATGAATATTATTTGCACTACCACGAATTGGTGAAGATAATAGTTTTCTAGCAAAAGACAATAATAAACTGTTTAAATCTGACAGTATTTCAGCGTTATTTAGATTTAATAAGAAAAGGGTATTTGATTTAATATTTTGTGACAAGTGTTCTTTTGAAATTGTTTCTGGTATAGATCCTGTAACAATATATCCATAAAAGGATGTAGCAATATATAATTTGTACTCAGATTGGTGTTGAAGATCGAGTTTAAACTTGTCAACTAGAGAAGCTCTTGATTCTTGATTTAAATCACACCAGCCTTTAAATTTAAATTAGGTTAATATAATAAAGATATATAAAACTTATATATATTAATTATCCATTTATAATATTCTTGTACAGATGATTATCTTTTAATAAATACTTATATAGACATAAAGATAATATACAACAATGAAGGGAAAACTCACCTGCACTGACTAAATGATCAAATTCCTTCACGTAATCTAGTAATAGACAAGCCTCTGAATATGAAAACCATTCACTAATTTCTTCTTCAAAGGTTGAAGAATCAGTATATTTATAAGGCAATTTCACAGTCTAATATAAAAACTTAGTAAAAAAAAAAAAAAAACAAGCAAACAAGCAAATATGCAAACAAATCATATATAAACAAACCTCAGGATTCCTTGCAGAATCTGAACCAGGCCGATCCGTTGATTCAATATTCTCTTTAGCATCTTCATTTCTGCCTTCGTTTTCAAGTTCTGGATCTGACTTTACCATTGATTGTATAAAAATTTACAAAAAGCAGAAAGGAAAAACTAAATTTGAGTTTACAAAATAGATGAGAGATAAATAAAGAAATCAAACAAAATAAAATAAAATAAAAAAAATAAAATAAACAAAGTAAACAAATATATGCTATCGATATTAATATAATATAAATACAATAACGTAAACAATAGAAAATTACTAATAAATCTAAAATAATTATTAAAAAAAGAAAAATGATTAGTAATACAATTAAATTAAGTGTATATGGGGATTGACAGAAAGCTGTTTTGTTGCTATGGAAAAAGGTATATTATTATAAGAATAATACTAATAATTATAATAATAAAATTATAATAATATAATAATAATAATATAATAATACAGTACTAATAATAATAATTGTAATAAATTGCTCGGACAGACAAAATGACTACAAAAAAATAATTACATAATAAAATAAGAACAGTTGCTATGACATTATAGAAATGAGTATGGTGCTTTTTATTCTTTAATAAATTGTTCTAACTTCTGTATAAAACCAGAGATTATTTGCTTTTCTTGATCCGAAATAGATTTTTTTTGAAAGATTTTCGTTTGGAAATTGACAATTAAACTTTTAATTTCTTGTGTAGTCATTTTTTCTAGATTGTAGTTATCAATTTCTTCTTTTAAAGATTCAATTTTTTTTTCATTCTTTTTTTGTTTTGTTTGAAGAGAGTTTTTTTTCTTTTTAATTTTTTCAATTTGTTTGTAAATTTTACTCTCATTTTTATTATAAAGTAGGTCAATTTTATCAGCTAGTAATTTTCTTGCCTTTTTTCTATTTTCAAGTTGTGATCTTGTTGCGTGACAATGTACTACAATATTAGTTGGGATGTGTTTTAGCACTACTTTATTGTTAGTTTTATTAACCTGTGGGTTAGTATGTGTATATATATATATATATTTATTTATTTATGTTAATGTATGTATGTATGTATGTATATTTACACTTACAGATTGACCACCTTTCCCTCTAAACTGTTAATACAATATATAAATATTTGAAATACATAAATCTATACATACCCTCCCCTAACAAACATTTCCTGAATATCATTTGGATCCAAAATAGATGAAAATCTTTTATCTTTCAAAAAATCTTTGTAACTTAATCTACATGCTGAAAAGAACCTTTTTCCAAAAAAATCATTATATTTTTTCAAAAATTCAATCATCAATACAGATGTATAGTATTTACAAATATAGTAAATTCTTCATGAATTCCTCAGATGTATGTTCATCTAGTTCCAACAAATTGAGGTTGTACCAGTTTTTTTTAGTTTTTTTATTTTATTTAATAGCAATAATTGCCAGAAATAAAAAAATGTAGTATTACGTAGTAACCAGATATACATTACATAATAACTATTTACATTACTATAGCAACATACATATGAGACGTAAATACTTCCCTTAATTTAGAGCAATAAACGATTAAGCTTTTGTGATTAACGAAGGTGAACGTGTTATTTTTACTTGAATTAGGATACAATGCGCGCACAAGACAGTGGGAAAATGGTAAAAAAGCACAGGGGAGTGATTGAAAGATTGAGACTGAAGGTTTATCATTTTGTTATATCATTCCCCTATTATTTGCTTACTCCAGTTGAGAAGGTTTTTTTCAGTAAGTTAAATAATACGTTTATATGTTATATGTTATGTATTATATATTATATACAATATATTTATTTTAGATACTAATTTATAGATGTTATTATTGCACTATTTACAACTTTGATTGTTACAGCAGCATATTTGTACCTTCCTAATTTTATAAATTCTTCTATTGAACGTGGTTATTATTATTGGTATGGAATAGATCATAAAAACTTATTAAACCCACAAGCATTTGCAATTTAATAATCGTTAGTATTCTTAATTTATTGTTTTTATATGTATTACTGCTAAATTATCTTATAATATATATGTATGTATATTTGTAAATAAATTGCATATATATTTGTAATGTATATATACATATGTAGTATATGCTAAAAAAAAAAAAAGAATTTTTTTTTTTTTATTTTTTTTTTTTACATATAAATACGCATATTCATTTAATTTTCATCGCAATTCTTGATCAGCTTGTCTAAATTCCTGAGCAAGATGTGACGCGTCTCCAAAAACTTCAATAGTTCCATAAAGTTCATCGCCAGAACAAGATACATCTACAACGGAAATAGATGTATTTGTTGGAACTTTTATTGCATTATCTGGAATATCATCACTAAGTTTAAAATCACCTGAGTTTACTAAATTAGCCATAATATTTGTAATAACTCCACCATGGGTAACAAATAAAATTTTTTTATTATTAGTTTTTAATGCTTTTCGTACAGTTGTATCCCAAAATTTCATAATTCTTTCATTAAATTCCGTCTTACTTTCTCCAAAATCTAATGAGCTTTTACCAGTTTGTGTTAGTAATTTTTTCACATCATCGATATGACGATCTTGTAGTTCCCCCATAAACCTTTCTCTTAGTTTATCAGTAAAATAAATTGGTATTTTTTTTGGATAATTTTTGAGAAGAATATCTGTGGTCTACTAGTTAGATTATATGTATATATATATAACATACATTTATATAAAAAGATGTATAAAATCAATATATAAAAAATATCTATGTATACTTAAAAAGCCACTCACTTCTGTACAACGGGATAAATCACTAGAATATACAGCATCTAATTGGATACGACTAACTATCTGTGAACAAAGAGCAGCTTGTGTACGTCCTTCGTCATTTAATGGTACATCTACAATTTAATCGATATTAATAATAAGATATTATAATTCAATACAATATATAAAATACATTTAATATTTCATATAAAAAAAAAGTAATAATTACAAACCTAAACTTCCTTGATAAATTCGTTTTATATTATGATCTGTTTGACCATGGCGTATTAAAATTACTTTCATCTACGCTATTATAAATAAAAGCATACAAGTGTATATACAAACAAAGAAAAACAAAACAAACAAATAAGAAAAAAAAAACTTTTCTTTTTTATACGTGTATAAGTTTATACGTTTGTTTTATTTTTTTATTTATTTATTTATTTAATTATTTAATTATTTAATTATTTAATTATTTAATTATTTAATTATTTAATTATTTAATTATTCTTTTATTCTTTCTTATTCTTTTTTATTTTTTTTAGTTTACTCTTTTATTTAAATAAATAATTAAAGATAACAAAGGTACATAATAAATAAATTAAAATTTACACTTTCAAACAATATATAAATAAACTGACAATAAAATGAATGATAAATAAATAAATAAATAAATAAATAAATAAATAAATAAATAAATAAATAAATAAATAAATAAATAAATAAATAAATAAATAAATATATAAATACATAAATAAAAATATTTACTTAATACGGTAAATTAAATATTTATATTGTATTATATTATATAAGCTTTACGGTATAAAATAAAAAAATAAATAAAAAAGTATACGGTTATTATAGCAACCACAAAATTATATACAAAGACACCCTAATTTTTATTTCTATATTGTTAAAATATTATGTGGGTTAGGTTAGATTTATTTGTAGAAATGTAATTACATAAAAATGTATAATACTAAATATTATTTTTTATTTTGTTCAGTTTTACAAATATTTACTTAAGACTTAAGTACAAATTTATATAATAAAAGATTTCCCAAATATTTACCCGGCTAATACAGGGTAAATCCCACTTTTTATGGTAGTACAATATTTCACTTTTCTCAACATATATAATATATAAATAAAAATGTTAATAAAAAGCAAAGTTACTATGGTGACCAAAGGTGAAAATTTATTGTTTCTCTAATAAATAAATAAATAAATAAATAAACATAATAAAATAGAAAATCTCAATTTTGCATATAGTTTGTATATATTTTGTATATATTTTGCTTATATTTTGGAATTTATTTTCGTATTGTTTTTATTTATTTTTATCAATTGATTTTTTTTTTTTTTTTTTAATTTTTCGTTTTATTTTTATTTTTATTTTATTTTATTTTATTTTATTTTATTTTATTTTATTTTATTTTATTTTATTTTATTATTTTTATTTAATTCAATTTACTTTAATTTTACCACTTATTACATAATATCAATTTAAATATAAACATAAATACATATAAACTAACAATCAGATTATTGCACACTACAATGGCATTTAATAAAGGCCAAAAAAGATCCCGTGGTTACGACGATCAAAACAACCAAAACAATAATATTAATAGTAGGCCTTATTTCAAACAAAAAAATGGTTATTATCACAAAAATTTTGATCAAACTCTTCGTCTTATGCGTTCATTAGCAACTTTAGGAGACCCGCCTACAACTGATGTAACTGGTGCAATTCAACGTGTATCATCTGATTTTGTAAGAGAACTCACAAAGACAAATCACAAGGAAAAAGTGTTAGATTTATTACCAACACTTGCTCATGAACAATCTTTTAAAATCCCTGTTATTGGCGCTGTATTAGTTGCTGCTATTTTAAAAGATAATTCAATTTCTCAAATTATAATTTCCTTTTTACACACTAAATTAATTTATTACCTTAATAATGGTCATTGGATTTCATTAAAGTTATTAATTAGATTATTAGCATCAATCAATTCTGTTTTACTTAATAATCCAGCTCTTGCATTTCTTGAAAATTTAACAAAAAGGTTATTAGAATTAAATGCTTCTGAGTTTCCAAATAAGTTAAAGTTATCTTTAATGCGAGAAATTTCTCGTACTATTTTGTTATCTTTACCATATGTTACTAATGCCTCATCACCGTCATCTACTAATACTGATAATAAAAATGATGCTGTTGGCAATGATAATACTAATGAAAGTACAAATGAAAATTCAAATTCAAATTTAAATTCAAATTCAGACACAGATGAAAATGAGAATGTGAAAGCCAGAGTAACAAAAATTTTAGAAGAAATTTCATTTTTACCTTTAGGAGATGCATTAGATATTTCGTTTATAAATCCATTTGCTGATAATACTGATCTTCCATATCCATTACAAGATTCCTTAAAACTTTTAATTTCCCAACTTCAAAAACTCTCTCAACAAAATTGGGATTTTCCTTTTCTTTTAAAACCTTGGATACCTATTTTGAATCCCAAGCCTCTTGTAGATGATATTGGACTCGATGGAAAGATCAGCACAGCAGAAGATAATTTATTAGAAATTTCGCCTGTTTTCAGTTCTGCTACGAAAATTGATAAAATTTCTTTCCCAGATACCGAAATTCCCGAATTGTCAGACTTAAAACTTCTTCAAGGACAAGAAAGATTCGCACCAGAGCCTTTTATTAGAGTATTTGTAAATCAACAAGTTCAAACAACTCCTTTACCTGACTCTTTAGAATCAACTATTTTAAGAGATGCAGGAACTGATCTACTATTATTTTTAGATTTTAATCGTATTGAAGTTGCAAGGCAAATTACTGCTATTGATTTATATTTTGGACAAGATTATTTCGCTCCTCCTGCTATGCCAATTGATTCTATAGCAGAAAATTCAAACGGTCCAACATGGAAGATTGAGGATTTAGCTGTAGAAATAATTTTCGCTAATATGTTTTCACTTCCCGCCCCCCCACATAAACAAGTATATTATCATTCAGTTTTAATTGAACTATGTCTGCTTGCTCCTCAAGCTATAGCTCCTGTATTTGGCCGTGCAATTAGATTTATTTATTCTTTATTAGACAAACTTGATACAGAAATTTTTTCTAGGTTTTTATCGTGGTTTTCTCATCATTTAAGCAACTTTGCTTTTGCATGGAAATGGAATGAATGGATTGCTGATTTGCAATTAAACGATCTGCATCCTCGAAAAGTTTTTATTAAACAGTTATTAGCTAAGGAACTTAGATTAAGTTTTTATCAGAGAATAGAAGAAACAATTCCTGAAGAATTTAAACCATATTTAATAGATCCATCAGAACCAGAATTTAAATATCTTTCTACTGAGGAGCAGTTGCCTTTTTCTGAATATGCTAAAGAAATATTAACTTTAATTAAAGAAAAAAAGTCATTAGATGAACTTGTACCTACATTTGAGAAAATTAGAAAGGAATCCGAAGAAAATATGGAATCTACTGGGAACCCAGAGCTAATCATAATAGATATTGTTGTTTCCGCAGTGTGCCACCTTGGGTCTCGTTCACTTTCTCATGCCGATAGTTGGATTTATAGGTCCTTAAATATTTTAAAAGGGGTAATAGGTACTTCAAGGGTTTTCCAACGACAAGCTGTTAAGTCAGTAATATCTTTTTGGGAGTTGTCTTCAGCGAATGGTGTGAAAATTGTTACAAAATTGTGTAATAAAGAAATTATTGAAATAGCTCCTGTATTGGAATTTTATTTGGGTTATGACATTGATACCAAAGAAGAAGTAGAAGCTTCTTATTTGTTAAGGCATGATAGATCCATTAAGCTTGGACTTATTGATAATGCTTATATCTGGGAAAATATTGAAAATTTAATAAGAAAAACGGCGTTTGAATTACAACGAGTATTAGAACTACCTCGTACTAGACAAAAAGTCAAAATCACCCAAGAGACAGAACAAAAAGAAACTGAAACCGAAGAAGTTGGTGTTGATAAGGAGGTGGAATTTTTGAACGAATTTGAGCCTCTTCCTGAAGAGATGCTTAATGCTATATTAGAAAAAGAAAAAGCTTGCAAGGAACAACTAAAAGAGTTGTTGTTTCTTTTAATCACAGATACGGCTGATGCATTAAGTTATATAACAACAGATTCAGATCAAGAAGCAGAAAGCTGGGTTAAATGGTGGAGAACCGGAAGACTTCGTTCTCTTTTAAGAAATTATGCTGCTTTTATTAATTCTTATAAATTGGAAATAGAAGCTTTAAATATTACACAAGAAGATGTTTGCAAACTTTTGAAGCAAACTTTTGCGTTTGTTGAATAGATTTTGGATTCAATATAAAGTGTATTTAGATATTTACTTAATGAATCCTATTATTTGTATTTTTAATTTTTTTACAAACTAAAAAATAGTCGGATTGTTTTTTTGAGTTTCAACTTTGTTTTATTGTATTTTGTCGTAAATAAGAACTTAAATAGTATAGTTAATAGTTTGAGTTAATAGATATGCACTAAATATTAATATATTGACCTTTAACAATGCTGATGCTTTATCTTTATGCTTATATAAAAATTTTTTTGAAATCGATTAACTATTCTAAAATAAAACAAATAATACGTAAACCTATAAAAAAACATAAAAAAAACCAAATAAATAAATATTTACCAATAAAATACAAAACAAAAAGTTCTAAAAAATAAAATAAACTTATAAAATACAAAATCTAATAAAACAATTATGAATAAAAGAAAAAGAAAATTAATAAATAAATAAATAAATAAATAAATAAATCAAAAAGAAAAAAAAAATAAATTAAGGAGCTGTAGAAGAACTGAAAGGCCTAGGAAAGGATGAGGACTGTTGTCTGGTATTTTTACTTCGTGGCCACATTGAAGGCAAAACAATTTGTTGAAACCGAGGTTCAACACATCTATCATTAAACCAGCTTTTAATTCTGGACTCTACAATTTGAGCTATTTTTGGTAAATCATGTAAACGTGAACGAGCACCTATTAAAGATCGTATTCGGAAATCCATTTTATAATCTGATGAAAAAGAAAAGGTTAAAGAAGTTTTATGGCGCTCTTCAGAAGGTCTAAAAGATACAGTTAATGTGCCAGAAAATCTTGTTAAAGTAATTGTAAGGGATACTGGTAAGACGGCCATGAAAGGAATCGGAAAATTGCAAATTAAACGGGTTTCTATACCTAAAGTGATGCAATCAATTAAATCAACATCCATTCTTGCCTCTAATTGTGTTGGGTCATCTGCACAAGGACATATCCTACAATTTGAAAATATTGGAAAATCGTTACCAATATTTAATTCTGTAAAATGTATTTTGTCTATAAAATCTGGTAAAACTTCTCCACCATTTAAAATTTTATTTAAAGATTTAATAATATTATCATTTGCTTGAGCTTCATCTCTTAGCTTTGCAATGGTTTGACCTATTAATACATTAAACCAATCTAAAGATTCTGAAGGATGAGCATCAACTTTATAAAAAGTTTTTTCTAAAATAGTTGCACTTGACATATGTGGTACAGCTTGTAAAGGTGATTTTTTTTTATCTTTTTTACGTTCTATAAAGTCATTAAAATTTGGTGAATTTGTAGAATCTGATGAAAAAACAGAAGAAGAAAAATTTGAATTATTAGATTCAATAGCACTTGAAATAGAAGAATCTAATTTAGATAATTTATTTTTATTTAAATCAATCTTTTTGGATTTTTTTATTGTTGGATCATCAGTGTTATTATTTGATGTTGTTATATATGATGTTTTTAAAGGTAATGGGTTAAAAGTTGGTAATTGCCATGATGGGAAAGGATTAAGTTTTTTTAAAAATGAAGGTAAATTTGGAGGTGGATCAGCAAATAAAAAATACCATACTAATGCAAAAATAAATATTATCATAAAACATTGTCCAACTATAAGTCCCACAGCGAAATAAAAATAACAGGATCCATTGTTATACCGTATTTCAATAATTTTAGAAATTGGAATTTCATTTTGAATATTTTCCATTAAAACCCATATATAAACATGAAAGTTAAAAATGAATGCTATTTATTAGTTATTTTTTTATATAGTATATAATTTGATATCGCGAAGAATATTAATACTAATATTAAAATTAAAATTAAAATTAATAATAATAATATTATTATTATTAAGAAATAAATAAAAAAAAAAAAAAATTCTTATGTATAGATGGTTTATTTATTTCTCCAATTGAATCAAAAAATTGGATCAATATTTAATTTGATTTTTAAATCGCTATTAGAGAATGTTTAATTTAATTTTTGTTTTTCGCTTTATTATAATGCAACCATTTCACATTGCCATAGTAACTACATTGATTACTTAGTGTTTGTTCCTTTTATGTTAACTGTTAACATAATGATTTTACTAGTTAATTATAATGATATTAATTATATATTATCATACGGTGCAATATTATACAATAGAATAGTATATTGTATATAATACAAAAAAAAAAAAAATTATAAAAGAATTAAAAATAATTTTATTTTATTTAATACGGTATAAATTATATTACTATTATAACAGTATTTACTTGACTGTTTTATATAAATAAGAATTATATTCTATTTGAGAATATAATATTTCGTTGCTTAGCAACTGATTATTATAAAAATTTTCAATTTTTAACTTCTCTTTCCTATCGATATTATTTTAAACACATAAAACAAAATGGCTCTCACACTTTCAGAAGAAACAAAGGTAAATAATATTTCATTATTATTACTATTATTATTATTATTATTATTATTACTTATATTTTTATATTATTTATAGGAAATAAATATTCTAACTTTTACTAGGAAAGAATTGGTCGTTTAGTAGACGTATCAAAAGTTGTACTTCATTATGGTTGGATTCCATTTATTATTTATGTTGGATGGTCAAATTCTACACCTAAACCTTCACTTATTAAGTTAATTTCTCCATTAGCGGTACCATAGATATTTTTATTTATTAATTTATAATACTTTATATGTATGAATATAAAAATACTTTTAATGTATTATTATTATTAACATTACCATTTAAATTGATTGTATATATATTTATTTTGTCTGCATGTAATAAATAATAAATAACAAATAACGAATGATTTATTATTAATGTTTATTAATATATTAAGTAAAACTTTATACTTTTACTTTTATCTGTAGTATGTATCTATATATATTATTATACAATACAATGTAATACAATTTAATATAAGCTATATCCAATTATTTAGGTTGTTTCGGTTATTAAGCTGGTTTTCGGTTATTTTAAGAATTAACCATATACCGTTTTTTTTTTTTTTTTTTTTTTTTTTTTTTTTTTTTTTTT
>JAJMCY010000173.1:0-24058 GCA_030565755.1 Ascobotryozyma cognata
AAAGGTAAAAAAAACAATTCGTTGAGAATAAACTAAAAAAAAAAAAAAAAAAAAAAAAAAAAAAAAAAAAAAAAAAAAAAAAAAAAAAAAAAAAAAAAAAAAAAAAAAAAAAAAAAAAAAAAAAAAAAAAAAAAAAAAAAAAAAAAAAAAAAAAAAAAAAAAAAAAAAAAAAAAAAAAAAAAAAAAAGTATAAATAAACAAAATATTATAAAAATAAAAAAAAATAAAATAAAATTAAAAAAATATTATAAAAATATATAAAACAAATAATAATTGTAAAATATAAATAATGATGAGCACTTCGCAGGCTTTCACGCCGGCAGTGCATAATCCCGCGATCAAAAGCATTGGATCTTCAAACACCATACTTATTAAAAACGCCACCGGTAGTAATAATAAAGAGAATACTACTAACAATAAAAATATCATTGATACTACTACTGCTATTACTACTAATAATAATAATAATCATAATAATAATAATAATAATCATAATAATAATAATAATAATAATAATAATAATAATAATAATAATAATAATAATAATAATAATAATAATAATAATAATAATAATAATAATAATAATAATAATAATAATAATAATAATAATAATAATAATAATAATAATAATAATAATAATAATAATTCTACTATTAATAGAAATAATGCTAATATTACTAATATGAATTTTAATAATAATAATAATAATAATTATAATAATTATAATAATTACAATAATTACAATAATTACAACTATGGTAAATCTTTTCCCGCAGCAATTGCTCCTAAAAATGCGTTTTTGCAACCGAACTTTTCCTCTTCTACGCCTGCAATACAATTAAATTCTCAGATTCCCTGCATAGTTACATCGAAAACCTGGGTAATTCCCCCGCGACCAAAGGTGAGTAAAGGATAAATAATAACTATAAGTAAATGCTTTTGTTTTTTTCGTATAATATATTGCTTTAAAGAATTCGCTTTTTTGTTTTAGCATTTACTTTTAAAAGTAAATGCTAAAATGCAACAAAAGAAAAAAAGTATACAAAAGATGCGAAAATATGCAAAATATGCAAAATATGCAAAATATGCAAAATATGCTAAGTATAATCTAAAGTATATGTTATCATATATACTATAGAATATATTTTAGCATATACATCTTAATAGCATCAGCTTATTTTTTATAAACAACACATATACTGCATTTGGTGTTTATTTATTTCTTTGTTATATTATATTATATTATATTATATTTAAATTGTATCGTTTTTATGCATTTCAAGTTAATTTTATCCATCACTAACATTCCAGCCTGGCCGAAAACCCTCTGCACATTCCGCAAATAACAATAGAAAAGCACAAAGTCGAGCAGCGCAAAGAGCAATCAAACAAAGAAAAACTTTAAAATCAAATAGTAATCAAACAACTTTAAATAGTTTATTCCCTGCTCCTTTTTCAAGAAATACTTCCACCTTAGATCCTCAAATTAAACCAAATCCTGAAAATAACATATTTTCATCTTTTAATTCATCAGCTTCTACCACTTCACCCAATTATTTTTCTTCTAATGCATCGACTATATCAACTAAATCAAATTTACAGCTAAATTTATCAAACAATAATATCGCTATTGATAATAATAATAGTCCTAATAACAATGTTAAAAATAATGAAAATTTAAACAATTCAAATACTATTTCAGTTCCAATTTCTGAAAATTTAAATGTAAATTTAACTCCTACATTATCAGAAAACGATAATAATGCTGATTGCAATTTATGTGACGCTGAAGGTCCTTGCACTTGTGAAACTTTTGGTTTAAAGTCTAGAGCTGCAGGTAATAAAGTTACAACTCCAGCTCCTGACTTCTCATTTATGACTAATAGTAATAATACTCAGTCTAATTCTTTAAATTCTCATTCTCCTTTATCTACCTCTTCCTCTGACTCTTCTATATCAAATGAATTAAATTCTTCCTCATCAAATTCTTCAGTTCCTACCTCTTCTAATTTTTCAATTGCCTCAATTTCTTCAATTCCTTCACTTCCCACTCAAGCTGTTCCTCTTGCTAAACGTCCAAGACAATCTAATAAAAATCCTGCGTTTAGCTTTAAACGTCTTTCAAAACTTTCTTTGGAGACAGATTTTACCAATATGTTTTCTAATTCATCTACTGATTCGTCCTCTTCATCTTCTCAGAATAGTTCATCTGTTTCTAATTCAAGCACCGTAGATCCAATAAATGTTCCCAATCAACAAAGTAATATTTCACACTCTTCTACACCTTACTCTAATTCTTACTTACGTGATACTCCCGCTTTAGCATCATCTGGCTCTACCTCTTCTTTTGCATCTATATCCTCCTCTTCTTCTATAGGAATTGTTTCACAAGATAATGGAGATATTTCTGATCGTATAGATCCTTGTGGTTTCTGCTCAAACGGAACTCCTTGTTTGTGTGCTGAGGCCGCTGCTGCAGAGAGAAAAGCCGCTTTGGTACCTTCTACAATTGCAATGTTTCCTCCAAATCCATTTGCTCATAGGAATAGTATACCAACTTTACCAACTTATACAAACCCAGCTAGTGTCATTCTTCCTCCTCTTAAGATATCTCCTGCGGAATTTAATAATAATAACAATAATGGTAATACTTTTAACAATACTAACGAATTTTCCTCGCTTTCCGCAAATGATAATACTATTCAAAATTCTATTGCAGAAAACTCAAATGAAAATTCTGATGTTGCTACTTGCGAATTAGGTTCCGCCTGTTGTAAAAAACTTCCAACTTTACACCCTGGACCTACTCGTGAATTGTGTGCTCTTATACCAGGTCTGTCTGCATATGCCCCTTTACTTCCTGCGCCTAGTGTCTTTCAATCTTCCGGTTGTACCGGCAAACCAGGAACATGTGATCAATGCCGTACAGATCCTAACTCTACACTTTTTTGTACTGCATTAGCTTCTACTAAAAATGTGGTTCAGTCCTCTTCAGTTAATAACTTTGCTGGTGGTTGTTGCGGAGGTTCTGGAAATGGTTCAGGAGGATGCTGTAAGGACAAAAAACAAGAGAGTGTCACGCCGGTTTATATTCCATGCTCGGCTGCTTATCAGACATTATCGCGTCATCAAAATTACGCCAATGCTGACTTGTCAAAAGTTGTCCATATGTTAAGACATCAAGATATGCAGGTTGATGTTTCTTCTGTCGTTAATGTTTTGAGACAGCTGGATAAAAATATGGCTTCAGAAAAGTAAATATTATATTATATTTATTTTTTTATTTTTTTATTAACATTTACGAAGGATATGCTAATAAAGTTTATGATTGATGAATGAATTTATGAATAAAATAATGAGAAGTTGTTATATTAGAATAAGATACGATAAGCTGAAAAGTTTAGTGTTGTAAGGCTAAATTTAGCTTAAACGAGTAATAGAAACAATCAATTGGGTTGCAATTTAAAAATTTTCTTCGTTATAATTCATTGAATTATTGGGTTATTTTTATTTTTATTATTTTTGTTTATTAAAACTTTTAATGTTTTATTATTTTTTGATTAACTTATGAATGATTATGGGGAAAAGAAAAGAAAAGAAGTGAAAATAGAAAAAAAAAAAAAAAAGAAAGGACATTTACAACTCTTGTGGTTATTTTTGCTTTTAAAAGTTTGCTGCTGATTTATTTTTTTAACGCCGTAATGAGATTATGAAATGAAGCTCTAGGATATATAACCTATTAATTTTTTTTTATAAGTTATATATAAATGCTTTTAATGAAATTTATGTTAGTAATGCTTTTATATTATAGTTTTTTATGCTTTTTTTTTAAAAAAAAAAACAAATTAAAATTATAAATTACAATAATAATACATAACCATTTGAGCTACTGTATCACTTTAAACTATTTTTACTTCATAAATATACTTATATCCTTTAAGGAATAAGCAATAAAAATTAAATCAAGGATTTTTTTATTTTTCATCATAGGAAAAGTTAGAAGTTTACCTACCTCCTCCACCAAACATTCCTTGCATCATATTAGATAAAGTGGACATATCAGGCATACCACCAGCACCGCCAGCACCGCCACCCATCATTTGCATTAATTTACCCATGTCAGGCATTCGTCCTTGTTGCATCATAGACCTTTGCATTGCAGCAAATTGTGGATTATTTCTAGCCATAGTAGCAGCTGCTTGAGCCATATTAATTTTACTACCAGAACCACCTGGGCCTGCACCTAGTGGATTATTCATACCTTGCATTTGAGATAACATACCATTTTTACCACCCATACTTTTTGCCATATTAGCCATCAAACGTTGTTGTGTAAGTGTATATTCAACTTCGCTTACAGAAGAGCCAGAACCACGTGCCACACGAGTAATACGAGTTGGTTGTTGAATAAATATTTTGCCATCAGAATCTAATTCTTTATCATTCATTGAATCAAGAACAATCATAATTCGTTTCATACGGAAAGCACCTTCTTCATCACCACCAGCAGCATTCAACATTCCAGACATACCTGGAATCATTTCAGCAAGCTTTGATAGTGAACCCATTTTCATAATATTTCCCATTTGATCTCTTAAATCTCTTAAAGTAAATATTCCTTGTTCTATATGTTTTAAAGTAGATTTTTGATCAAGTTTTAAACTTTGCATATGTTCGAATAAACCTTGAATATCACCCATTCCAAGTAATTTTTGTATAAAAGGTCTGGCAGAAAATGGCTCTAAATCATATATATGTTCACCAGTACCTATAAAAGCTATAGGAGTTTTTGTTGCAGCAACAGCAGATATTGCACCACCACCTTTTGCATGACCATCCATTTTAGTTATAACAATAGCGCCAAAATCTGCTGTAGATTTAAATGCACGAGATTGTGATTCGGCAGCTTGACCTATTGAAGCATCTAAAACCATAATTGTTTCATTCGGATTAATTGCTTTTGAAATATTAACCATTTCATCAAAAAGATCTTGTTCTTGTTCATGCCTACCTGAAGTATCAACAATAATAACTTCAAACTTATCTTTTTTTAATTTTTCAACACCTATTGAAGCAACTTTAGTTGGATCAGTTTCAGTATAAGAACCATAAAATGGAATTTTAGCTCTGGCAGCATTTTGTTTTAATTGATCAAAAGCACCAGCTCTAAAAGTATCCGCACAAACTAGGCCTGTTTTAAAACCTCTTCTTTGATACCAAACAGCAATTTTTGTACATGTAGTAGTTTTACCAGCACCTTGTAAACCAACCATCATTATAACACTCGATTTTCCTTTCTTTGGTTTAAAAGATCCAACTTTATGGTTAGAGCTATCAGATTGTTCATCATTAGTAATTTTAGAAATATTATTTCTTTTTTTTCCATTATTATTATTATTATCCTTTTGAATATCCTCATTTGAAGAGTTAATTGATGAATTAGCATCAACAAGTAATACTAATTCATCAAAAATTGCTTTTTGTATCAGAGTTCGTCTTCTATTCAATTTTGCAGATTCTGAGCCATTAGTTACATCAGCATCTTTAAAATTAACTTTTGATTTAACACTTTTACGAAGTGAAGCAACTAATTTAATATTAACGTCGGCTTCTATTAAAGCAGTACAGACTTCTTTTAAAATATGATCAAGTACTTTTTCATCAACCACATTTGAACCTGAAAGCCCAGACATGGCTGCATTAATACGCCGACCTAAATCTGCCAAAACCATTTTGCATTATAATATCTATATTTTTATTTATATTTTTATTTATATTTAATACCAATTTAAAACTCAGACAACTTCCCAATAAATAAATACAAAATTAATAAATTAATAAATTAATTAGTACATAATATATATAAAAATCTGTTTTAGTACAACGACGCTATAATTGAGTTTTTAATTATTTACTAAAATTAATTTGACTATCTCAAACAATTATTGTAGAGGTAACACACTTAAAGAGTTTTGTTTCTATGGCAATGGGTTTTTTTTTTTTCCTTTTCTTTGATAGTAAACTTAAAATCAAATTAATAGTAATTACGAGAAGAATGAATTTATAGAACTTATTTATCAGATATTTTCAATATATTGTTAAATTTTTAATTAAATTGTTTACAAAATTGACATAAAATATTGCAATTTATAATTTGAAAAGTTATGTAAATTAAAGTTAAAAAATGAAATGCTTTAAAATAAATTCTTTTTTTTTTTTTGTTTGTCTCTTCTCAAAAGCAATAGATATTTGAAATTTGAATTAAGTTGATATAAAAAAATGTAAAAATTATTTTTAGTATTTAACACATTTGATATAATTATAATTCTAATTTAAATATTTTTATTCCATCTTATAAATATATATGTACAAAATTCGTGAATCAACAACTAATTGTGATTTTCAAAATAATCAAAATTCTTAAATATTATTCTTTTAAATTTATGCTAAAAAAATTTTTTTATATAAACAAAATGCATATATTATTAATTGATCATGTTTATTTAGTCCAGCTATATAATACACTAATATCAATTTAAAACTTGTAATTATATGATTCATCTAGAATTCATATATTAAAAATATACATTTATCACCCTTTATTCATACAGCCAAATATAATTGTACGCCATGTATAAACCTATCTGTGTAAATATTTCAATTTTTTTAAATAAAGTAATCGGATATTGCAGAAAACTAAGCTCTTCCTTTTTATAACTAAATGCTTTTCATAATCTTATAAATTATTTTAGTAATTTAGCTTTTTTATTAAAGTTATTAAGCTCCAAATAAGATAAATGTAGATAAGCCAATAATAATAATAAAACTTAATACAAGATATAGTTCCATTTTTATATAATTAAATAAAATAAAAACATCTTTAATTTCCGAAATCTTGCTTATTTTCTTTTTTTCTTTTTTTGTTTTAAAAAAGAAATTCCTGCAGATAGTTAAACTTTTTGACATCAATAATATTATATCAGTCAGCAAATAATAAACAAGAAAACTTTTTCAATTTTGTGTCTATTATATGCAAAAATTTATAAAAGAAAAAAAGCATCTTTTGTTAGGGCAAAGTTCCAGAATAGAACAAATTATATGCTTGCTCAAAAAAAAAAAAAAAAAAAAAAAACATATATATATATATATATATACAATGCTAAACTAACAGCATCTTTTATAAAATACATTATGTCAGATAAGATTAACCTGCAGTTGATGCAAGTTTTTTAAAAAAACCAACTAGCCTTTTTTAATGTTGAAGTTTTTTTTGAATAGTATTTGGTATTGCTTCCAATATTAGGATCCTTTTAGATATATCACTAAGAATTAGAATTAATTCTTTTTTAAAAAAAGTGAAGGACCATGCAATTTATAATTAAAATAGTAATGATATAAAAAATTCCTACTTGTGGTAATATTATAGCTAAATAGTGTAGTAAGTATTTAAACTTATTTTGAAATAGATTAATTAGAGAAAAGAATAGCTTATTCATCGTTTATATCCAATAAGCCACATTACCAATCTTAAAATCAAGCTTGCATTTATAAAATTATGCTCTTCAAAGTTCATATTGTTTATTAGAAAAATAAACTTATAATACTCAACTATTAGGTGAGATAGTTATTATAAATAGCTTGGTTATTAAAATGATAACAAACAAATAAAAAATAGTAATGATAAAAATTTTTAAACTATAAATTAAAAAAAAAAAAAAAAAAAAAAGGAAAAAAATTTAAACACTTAATGGATACATTAAATAGTTATAAAAATATATAAATACATAATCTTTATAGTATTCATGTAACTCATGTAACTAATAGTTTAACTTTTTTTTTTTTTTTTTTTTTTTTTTATTTTAACAAATAGAAATAACATTGTAGACAAGAACCAGTAGAGAAGATAAAGTAGAGAAAAAAGGAACGATCATAGGACTCCCAAGTCTTAAACTATAGTCCTGTTATAAAAAAATTTCGAAAAGTATATCATGGGCTTTTGCTCGTTATGTGAATCAGTTGACGCAAAAAAAGAAGCTGCAAAAAACATAGATGAATTAAAAGAAGGAGATACAGATGAATAAGGCAATGATTGAGATGAAAGTGATAAAGAAGAATTCGGAATTATACGGGGATGATGGGCCGAGTGCGGAAAATAAATAACCTCCACAGGAGGAATATAATAACTCCAAGATATAGGAAAGTATTTGTAATTATTCTCCACAGGCTGCGAATTACTTAACACATTTGATTCAAAATTCGGTTGAAAAGACTTTAAAACCTGGTCATAGCTTGGAAGTGGCTTTTGAGAAATTTCTTCTGGAGTAGATCCTGAAGAAGTATCATAAAATTTATTAGTATTTCTTGAATCTAATTCAACGCATAGTCTTTTATTAAATTCATCTTTATCATCTTTTTGTATATATAAATCTCCTAAAGAATTACGCTTATTTAACAGCGGTATAATTTTTTCTGTTTGGGTTGTGTTTTTAATACCTCTTTCATTTTCTTTTCTATTTAAAGTAGTATTTGAAGATAAATTTTCTAACTTTGGGAGTCTATCTTGTGATGTATTTGAGTTCTCAAAATGTGCTTGGCAATTAGAATCTGCCAAAAGTTTTGATTTTGCTTTTTGCATAGATGTCCTTTTTTGCTTCAAATTTGCCCTAACAGTGCGTTTAAATATCTGAGCAGATTTTACCGAGTTTGATCTAGTTAGCAATACTTCATCCCTTCTCAAATAGAAACTTGGATTTCTACCTCGTACGACTATCCATCTTGAAGTAGATTCTGCGATTGGTACCTGAGAAAAATCTGACTCTACAACAGCGTACAAACGTACAAAAAGAGAATAAAATTGTTGTAAAGTATTTTTCCTTCCATTATTCGCTGTTGCAGCACGAAATTGCAAACGTTTCCAATCGAAGGTTTCCAAACCAGCAGACATACGAATTGGTCTAGTTTTCGGTGAAGAAAGAGAGGTAAAAAGAATGGATGGACTAGACTTTGCACTATTCTTATCTTTAGTATTAGATACGTTAGGTTTGTCATTGTAAAGAGGGAATGTAAATAACTCTACATTAGAATTAGAAAAATTTCCTTTGGCACATAAAGTAATATGTATAGATTTTACTTTATCAACTTTTAACTGTTGATTATTTCTTCCAATTTTAGAACGATCTGTGTATACAATAGTTTTTGCTCTTCCAACATTAGCAACAGAGGCAGATACGTGAATTAAATTACGTCTGTAACAAGCTAACTGATACTCATTATCATCCACTTGACTTTTAATAGTACTTTCTTGTTTATTTAAGACTGTATTTAAATCTGAAAAGCCTATAGATGATTTTGGGTTATACTCTGCACTATCATTTTCATAATTTTTTTGTGTTATATTATCAGTTGAATCATTATCTGATAAATATTTTTCATTTTTACATAAGAAAAATCTACCATCCATTTTAGCACAAAGTTCAATAGGAATATCATTGCCTTTTTCATCTTTAAGCTCACAAAAAGAAGTTGCAGGATTGAAATCCAACATGTAAGTAAATTTTTGTTGTAAATCAACAATCATATTATTATCATCTGAAGCACTAGATTGCTCGTATAAGTCGTTATTATTATTATCAATTTCAATACCATCAGATTCTTTTTTTATATTAGTCACAAGATTATTATTTAATTCATCATCTCGTGTTTCAAATTCTGAAAAATTATTACTTTTATAATTTTTATTTTTATTAGTTTTATTATTGTTGTTGTAATTATTATTTTCTTTTATATTGTTAATTTTATTAGATGAAGTTGAATTAAAAATATTTTCGAAACTGAAAATAGAATTTTCTTCATTGCTTAGTAATGGAGATGCAGATTTATAAATATCATGAAAGTTTAAAGAAAATGATGGGCTTTCAAATGAATTTTGAGTTGGAGAAAATATAGATGGAGAACTTGGATTAGTTTGAGGAAAACAATTCAAAGAATGCATTATTTTATCTTGAAAGTGCTTATATTCAGGAATTTGAGGGATTTGATAATGTGAATTATGACTATGATTACTATTAATTGAATTTCCCATATTAATACCCATATTTATACTCATACAAGTAGTTTTTGGAGTTAAATTTTTTGAGGAACAATTGTAAGAGTCATTAAGATATGGAATTTCAAAGTTTAAAGGAATTGAGTGTGTACCTTGAGATTCTTGAGGCTGAGTATGAATTGGACTAGGAATTGGATTTGCAATTTGATTTTGATTTTGAGTTGAAATTGGAACTAAAACTGGATCTTGAATTTTGTCTTGATTTTCATTTTTATCAATAAATTGTTCTAATTGTTGATCTTGAAAATTGTTTTGAACCAAGTGATGTTTATGAACTATTTGACGATTGTTATGATTTGTATTAAATAATTTCGATTTATGTTGCTGTTGTTGCTGCTGTGTTTGAAAGTTATTGTTTAAATTAAAGTTCAACGCTTCTGTGTAATGTGGGGATAAAGAGTTTTGTTCGTAACTTTGTTGATTTTGAATTAAATTACAAGGTTGAACATCGTTAAAAATATGCGAACTACTTAAATTGTTATTGTTGTCTAGTGAATATGGCGATAAATTAATTTTATTAGTGCTAAAATTGTTTAAATTATTATTATTTAAACTAGTGTTAATTGGGTTTAATTTGGTTGTCGCTAAATGCTCATTTATAAAGTTATTTTCAAATGGTCCATTGGAATTTAAAAAATAATTATTTTCAGTGGCTACTTTATCAAAATTATTATTTTCTTTATTTGATGATGAAGAAGAAATTGGAAAAGTCCAATTTTGTTCTTTAGGATCAGAAATAAACGGTGACAATAAAGATGAAAATTCATCTTCAGCATCTGTTTTATTCTTATTTTTTATGCACATTATTATTTTTTCAATTTTTTTTTATATATTTTTATATATTTTTATTGTTTTTTTTTTTTTTTTTTTTTTTTTTTTTTTTTTTTTTTTTTTTTTTTTTTTTTTTTTTTTTTTTTTTTTTTTTTTTTTTTTTTTTTTTTTTTTTTTTTTTTTTTTTTTTTTTTTTTTTCACTTTTTACTTTTTACTTTTTAAATATTGTAATGAAATTTGATTTATTAAATGTAAATTTTAATTTTAATTTTTTTAGATACACAATTTTGCAATTTTATAAAAGTATAAGAATTAAAATATATACAAATCAATATAGTACAATTGAAAATATTATAAGTTAAAATTCATAATAGAATAATACAATTATAATTATAATTTAACAGTTAATAGTATTTGTGAATTATATTGATAATTTAGAAGTCACGTTAAATTTCGACTTAAATATTTGTTTTATTAATTGTTCTATTTATAAGTTTATAATTTTAATATTTTTAAAACTTTTAAACTTTATATTTAGTGTTTTAAGACGTTTTTACTGTTAAATTTTTTACTACTTTCTAATACTTTTTAATTTTTTTAAATGTAAATATTTTTAATTTAATTTATTTTAATTTAATTTAATTTACTTTAATTTGTTTAATTATAAATTAATTATAATTTCTATTTTTAAATCTTTTTTTAAAGATTTTTTTTTATTTATGCATTATTATTTAATATTCACTATTTCTACTTATTTTTACGCACTTTCACTTTTATTTTTGCTTTTTTGTTAATCCCAGTTCCTTCTAGAACTTTACGAATACCGTTGAAAAATTTGCGATCTCCCACTAATTTGAAGTCCAAATAAGTAATATCGACGGAATTAATTTTATTTTATTATTACTCATTTAATATTTGTTTATATTGCATTTTTGTTTTTTGTTTTAAAATTTTCCTTAACTTTTTATATTTATGTTTATATTTATTTATTTGTTTGGTATTTCTACTATTATTTACTATAATTCACAATTTAATATTGTAAAATTATTTTATTTTATCACTAGAAAACCATGCACTTAATGAAATAACTGAACCGAAAATTAAAAATTTTGTATTGCTATAAATAGTAATATTTAAAACTAGTATAAACGAATGTAAGAAATTTAAAGAATGTAAAGAATGGTATAAAAAAAATACTAAATAAATATTAAATATAATAAATAGAACTAACAAATTTTATAAAGAATTTTTCAAAAATAAATATCATAAATACTACAAAGTATAATATTAAATTATTCACACTCGAGAAGTTCTAGAACTTGCAGAGACTCCAGATTTAGAAAAATTTGATGACCTTCTGGTAGGTTTAGGGTTAGAAACTGTATATGCGAAATCTCGTTTAGTTTCTTCAGAATTATTTATCACGTCGGAAAAATTTTCATCGCTAAATTCTAAATCTTTAGATATATCTGTAAATTCTATAATTTTATACATTATAACGGGTAATGCAATTAAAAGTGATCCAGCCATTAACGCCCATGAGGATATAAACATGCTCATGTAAGATTTTTCCAATGCATCGAGTCTCCATATAATCGCAGCTCCAGCTGATTGAATTCCTTTATAAAAACCTGCAAATAAAGCAGCTTTTCGTCCTGAATTTGTTAATGCCCCAATTAACCAATATGCATACGACTGAAATAATGCATCATAAACACCGTAAAACATATATAAAAACATAGGTCCAATATATTTATTTTTTGAATAATCCCAATCCAATAATTCAATTTCATTATATTTTACCATTTCACGTGTATAATTTTTTTGAAAATTGTATCCTCCACTCCAAATAACAATTGTACAAATAAATAAAACACACCATCCAAGTTGAGCACGACGTATTCTATTGAGCTTCTTATAATCCAATAATGTACCAAATAACCCGGCTCCTAATATTTGGCAAAGCCAATATAATAAATTATTTAAAGATCTTGTTCGAATATTAAACCTTGCAGCATTTACTGCGTTAAATTGATAAGAATAAAACCAATTAGAAGCAAAAAACATTGGAAAAAGTAAAATAATAAATGGCTCCATATATAGAAGTTTTATCAAAGCTATAAATTCTGATTTTAAAGTAGGATATTTTTGCATAATAACACCGTTACCATCTGATTTACGTACACAACTTGCTGGTAAAAGAAATAAAGCAATTATTGCACCAACAATCATTAAAGCCAAAAATGCTGCATAAGTACCATCCGAAACTGCTGAATCTGTTGAATCAATATTAATAGCGAGTGGAATAATTGAACCAATAACTGAACCTAAATTAAAAATTGTCCAAAATATTGCAATAAATCTTCCTTTCATTGATTCAACAGGGTATGATAACATTATAGTTGCTTGAGCTGCCCAAAGACAAGCAGCACATAAGCCCAATAAAGCACCAGCAAATATTACAAATGCAGAATTTTTTGTGTGATAATAACAAAATAGTGAAGCAGAATATAATGCGTATCCCATTCCTCCAAATGATAAAGTTAATCTAATACCACAATAATTACATATTGTTCCTGAAAAAAATCCAGTTGTAGCAAATGTACAATATAATGCTGTATTGGCATTATCTGCAACTTTAGTATCGGAAAGACCAGCTCCACCTAACCCAGATAATGCATTAAACATTCCTGGACAAAAGAAACATACTAAAGCTACCATCACTAACTGTGAAATTCCATCGGAATATGGTGGTAGCGTTATAAACATAAAATGTGTAGGTTTATTGTACCATTTTGACTTATCATTTTTAATTTTAAGTATATTTTCATTTTTATTTTCGATTTCATTTTTATTTTCAATTTCATTTATATTACCATTTTTTTGATCTTGTTCATTTATATTTTCAATTGAATTGATTGAAAATCTATTTAACTGAGGTCCGTTGTCATTTTGTACTTTATTCTTTTCAAATGAATCATCATTATTATGATCTTTTTTTGAAACTTTTATTTCGTAATTAGTTGATGAATGTTGCTTTAAACCATTGAATTCAGAATAATTTTTTAAACCCATTGTGAGAAATGTTTAATATAATTAATTAAATTTATTAAACTAAATAATGTGCCAATTCGTTTATTTGGAATCAGATTTAACAAATAATAAATAAAAAAAGATAATTAATAAAAAAATAAAAAATAAAAAATAAAAAATAAAAAATAAAAAATAAAAAATAAAAGATAAAAAAAATGCTATTATTTATATTAAGAAAGAAATAAGCCAAGAAAGTAACATATAATCAACTTAAAGATGAAATTGGATAATGCATTTGCATGAGGTTTGGTTTCTTTACTAAGAAGTGTGCCCACAAATATTAAGTAATAATTTTAAATAATAAATGCTAATTAATATATAAATGAAGTAAGCAACATTTTTTTAATTGTCTTATTATAACTGTATTAAATTTTAGTGATGTTTTAAGGGTTAAAATTTTTTTTTTTTTTTTGAATTTTTTTTTTTTTTTTTTAAAAATGTTAAAAAAGAAAAAAAAATTAAAATTGCTTGAATGAAATATATTTGTTATTATAATATTAATAATTATTTATATAAATGATACATATCTATACATATAAATGTAGATATATTCATATATATATACATATGTAAATAAAACTGGAACTAGACCAGCTATGATTATTATAATTAAATCAGTTGAGTTTATCACAATGTGATAGCAATACGAGCCAACGGTGTTAAATTTCATAAATATTTATTATAATTTTGTCTATTTTGAATTCATTACGAATTTGTTATAAATAAATTCACTATTATTTAGTTAGAATTAAAAAATACGTTGCAACTTGAAATTTTAGGTTTGTTTCAGACACAAAATTTTATGCATAACACTTTAATAAGTGAAGTTAGAGTATTTTTTTGAAGGCATTAAAAATTTATATTTTTATTTTTTTCAAATATTTAAATTTTCGTATTTTTTCAGATTTTTTTCGGACACACAAATACATAACCATTATTTATCAAATTTTAGCGTAAAAAATATAATAAATTTTAAAAAACTATAGTTTAGCTCTGAAAATGACTTTTGTTACTATAATTACATAATAGTACTCAATTGCTATTTTTAGATTTACAATTAATAAGTTTGTTAAGTACAGTTTTAAAATAAATAAATATAAAAAACATAGATAAATAAAACAAGTAAACAAAAAACTATGTATGTTTTAAATATAATTTTAAAATAAATCATTTGCATATACTAATTATTTATATATAAGATAATATATAAGAAGTGTTGAAGCCAAATTTTTTAAAACACACGAAATTTACAAAGAAAAAAACTCAAAAAAAAAAAAAAAATTAACAAAATATGCAATATTAAACCAAGTAAAAAAAAATTGTTAAACTCTAGAATTACTCACAAGATCTTCATCGGTTGGGATTTATAGATTATTGAAAAAGAATTTGAAAAGTAAAATGTCATTTAGAAATTTAGTTACATTTAATTTTAATAAATATTATGGAATTTCGCAATTTCATAAAAAATTTGAATTATTGGTTTATGCATAAATATTTATTTAATTAATTGCCAAAAGTAATACCAAAACTTAAAAACTTTTTTAATTGTTCTACTACAGATTATAAAAAAGAATGTGACAAATATAATAAAAAAAAAATTTTTAATTCTTATGGTATTAATCTATTTTTAATTGATTTAAGTATTAATGGTAATATAACCTTTAATAAATCTAACTCAAGGATTCTTTTCAAAAACAAAAAAAGTGTATTTTTCACGTTCAATTTTAAAAAAAAATTCAAAGTTATTTAATAACGATATTTTTTAAGAATTGTATTTCAAAAGTTTCTCATCAAGCTTTGACTTTTGGAATTTTTACAATTATGGATTAAAAAAAAAAAAAAAAAAAAAAAAAAAAAATAATAATAATAATAGTAATAGTAATGTTATTATTTGGAATATTTCACTTCAATTTTGAGATTATTGGAAATGTTTTGTATTTTAAAAATGAAATATTCATATGACAATAATTTATAATCAAGTTCCATTCCCAAACATGCTGCTATTTAGTATGTATAGTTTGTTAGATTTTGTGTATTAAGCCATATATTTATCTAAGTTTATATTCTTTCTGTGTATTGAGTTTTTTTCTCTAATTTTAGCTTAGTTCTGTAATATAACTTTATATTGTTCTATAATTGTATTTTAAATTTGTCTTTTCATATACTCTTTAATGTGCTATATAAGTATTTAATTTTATATTAACATTTACATTTATGTATTTATTATACAAGTCTTATTTGTATTTATTTTTTGGCGTTTATTATTTTATTATATATAAATATTGTATTATGATTAAGTTTGATTTTTAATAGAGTATTTTTTTAATTTTAATTTTTGTTTTTACTTTAAGTTTTATATTTAAGTTTTTTTTATTTCTATATATTCTTTATATTTTATCAGTGTTACCGGGGACTAAGATGGGTGTTGTCCCAAGAGAAAACAAAGAAGATGAGACCCCAAAAGCGGGGTAAATATAGATTTATAAGAATTGGCATCGTATTTAAGTACTAATTATTCCTATTCTCGTCTTGATAAAAAATAAAAGAGAAAAAATGAAACAATGTAACTTTCTTTTATTTTAAATTATTTATCAGGTAATATTTATTTATTTTCAAAAGAAATATTGAAAAAGAGTATTTAAAACTCGCAAAAGTGTTGAAATAAAACTTTTTTTTTTTTTTTATATTTGTATTATTCTAAGGCAGGACCAAGCTTCTTCACCCCTGGCCAAAATTTCTCGTAGGCAACACTGATTTTTATATATTTTTTATGTTTTACCCAGTACTTTTCACATAAGTAGTTTTTCATGTTTTTTATATATATATGTTTTTACATTTATTATAATTTATCTAATATATCTTTTTCATAAATTATTTATTTCTACCTAAATATTTTTATCTATTTTTTTATTTAAGTAAAGAATTATTCCTTTTATTTTTTCTTATTATTCTTTATTTTTTTTTATTTTCTTTTTTGTGCGTACCATGCTTTTCATATATTTATCTATGTATACAACTGTATTACTTATAGTGAGCCCAAAAATTAAATATATATATTATTCATATAGATATAAATATACATACACAATACAAAGTAATATGTGTAATATAAAACAGCTATATAAGTGGTTATATAATTATATAGTCAAATATATATAAATACATATATAAATACATATATAAATACATGCATAAATGCATAAATATATACTACGAAGTAGCATGAATTTATGTATTTATATACTTATAAACGACATATCCGATTCGCATTCGTAGCAGCTGCAATAGCAGCCCCAGTTATACTACTATTCATTGCATACTCCACGCTTATCCGTCTATCTGGACTTAATAATTTTAAATAATCTTTACAACTCTCCCTGTATGATGTATAGTTAACAAAAAGAGATCCAATATAAGCAACTTTAATATCCTTAGTATAACTAGGTAAGGTAGCTAATTTAAATAATCCTTCCTTATTTTCTTTATCCCATGTAATAACATTCTTAGAATAACCACCACATAAAAATTTAGAAAGTGCAACTACGGCACAAGCAACATAGGCAGAAGCTCTATGAGATACTGCATAAAAAACTTCTCCAATAATATCTATATCCTTTTCACTAACATAACTATCAATACCCAAATCATTAGCAAATATATCACATCTTTCAGATATTTTATTACAATTTTCTATTTTACTCATAGTTGCAGTTTTTAATCCATATGGTTCACAAAGAAGTTTAGGAATAATAAATTCATCATTATTAAATAATTTTCCTTCATTTATTAAATCAATAATTATTAACCTCGATATTTCTCCTAAATATCGCCCAGATACCATCATTTCTAAAGGTTGCAGTCCAGGAATTTCATTAGCTTCATTAATGGCATCATCCCATTTAGTTCTAGGAAATATATCACCCCCAAACATTCCTAATTCAGTATTAATTAATAAAAAGTTATTATCCTTTAAACTACCATTTCCATAATCACCTTTTTTCAAATCTTTTGAATCTAATTTATAATTATTAGCATTTAAAATTGTTTTATTTACTTTAGGATTATTCATAGAGTCAAATAAATTTGTTGGTAGTCGCATACATGCATTAGTTCCAGTTCCTAATACAAATCCGATAACATTATTACCATCATAATCTATTTCTGAAATTGAATTTTCTTCTCTAAAGGAATTTAATGATTTTTGAATTTTATATGATGAAGAAATATGTATAGCTACAGAATCATTCACTATTGCTTTTACTTCAAGTGGTAAAGAAATTTTAGAATATTCATTGAATGAAGTATCAAGTAACGTTTTTAAATCCTGTCCAGCTAATTCACTTGATATCCTTTTATAGCCTTTACCCATTGTAACTATAAGACCACTTGATACGTCGGAACCAGTCAACACAGGAAAACTCCATGTAACTCCAACAGGGACAATAGTTTGAGCTTCAATATAATTTTCTGATAATGCTTTAATGTAAACATCGTAAACAATATTAGTTATAAAACTTAAAAATTCTTTAGTACCTTGGCATTTTAAATTTTCAGATACACATTCAGTTTTTTCCATGAGTACAACAGGTGAAGACGTTTTTTGACTAATTTGAACTATTGCAACTCTTAAAGTAGAACCGCCAAGATCAATAGAAAAGTAAATCCCACTTTCTATTCCAGATGGGTAAATATCAGGATATGTTAACATACTTTTTTCAGAATTATTTAAAGCTTCTTTCATTTCAATATGAAGTTTTTCAACTATCTCATTTAATTTTTTAATATTCGATATTGGATCTAATAATTTTTTTATTAAAGAACCAGTACACATTTTAACTTGAACCCTTTGCATTTTAATTTATAGTTATGAAAAATAAACTTATAATAAATAAATGGTAATATTAATTATAGATTAATAAATAGTATTTAATTAAGAATAAATTAATATTTGGATAATAAATATTAAAAATATAAAAAAACCAATAAGTAATATTAAAATAAA
Organism: Ascobotryozyma cognata; assembly: GCA_030565755.1. Taxonomy (NCBI): domain Eukaryota; kingdom Fungi; phylum Ascomycota; class Trigonopsidomycetes; order Trigonopsidales; family Trigonopsidaceae; genus Ascobotryozyma; species Ascobotryozyma cognata. The sequence goes on from JAJMCY010000173.1 coordinate 18,973, forward strand.
TAATAATAAAAATAATAATAGAAATAATAATAAAAATAATAATAAAAATAATAATAATAATAAAAAAGGAAATATAATTTTCTTAAATACAAAAAAAATATCCCAATTAAAAAAACTAAACTCCCAATCTAGAAGAAATATTTTGAACAAAAAAAATGACCAACGCTTATCTCGGATTTGATATCATTAAAAATCTAATAACCCAACAGTAATAATAATATAATAACGGAAACAGTTAATAAAAACAGTTAAAATAAACATCAATAATAACAATATAAAATAATATAAAATGGTATAAAATAATAAATAATAAGTAATAGCATTAAATAATAAATGATAAATATCAAATAATATAAATGTTCAGATATTAATAATAAATTCAATAGTTATTCTATTTAATATAATAATTCCCCTAATCCTTCAATGTTATAGTACTTTATAAAGTGATTTTTCGCCAACTTTATAAAAAAAAGCGATTTAATGGAATTTACCCTACTATAGCATTTATAGGGTAAAATAAAAACATTAAAGAAATTTACAATAATTTATAATAATTTATATCATTTTAATAAATTCTCGGTCAACACCGTAATTCGAGGTTGCAAAAGAAATGCGCTTTAGCCGTGTAAAGTAACAATAGTATTGACATTTTTTTAAAGAAGTGAAAATTATCACAAATAAAATTGTAATATAGTTAGTGCAGAATTAAATAATTAGTAAATCCAAACCTTTTACCGGAACGAAATAGAAATAGTGTAAATGTTAAAAAATTAATATATAAAGTTCTTTATTTGTAGATTAGTATTGCAACATAAAAAAAGAAAATTAAAAGAAAGGAACGGAACGGAAAGGAAAAAGCAAAAAAAAAAAAGAGTAAAAAACTAAAAGAAAAGCAGCAAAAAAAAAAAAAAAAAAAAAAAAAAAAAAAAAAAAAAAAAAAAAAAAAAAAAAAAAAAAAAAAAAAAAAAAAAAAAAAAAAAAAAAAAAAAAAAAAAAAAAAAAAAAGCAATATTCAAATAAAAACAGAAAAAAAGAATTTAACAAAATTAAATTCGAAAAATTAAATAAAATACAGTACAGTACAGTATAATTATATTAAATTAAAGTAAATCAAAATATTAGAACTGATATTAAAATTTAAATCAAATTAATTATAATAAAATAATTAATCAAATAAATAAAATAGAATAAAATAAATCAGATTAAATCGTAGTTGAACCTATAGTTATAGTAGTAAATACAAATAGTTATATTAATATATTTCGTTAATAAAGAAAGTGACAAAGCACTCATTGAAAAGTTTACCAAATAGCCAATATGGTGTTCAATATTTTTAATATTTAAATAGATAATATATTATCCCTATATTTATTATTCTGGAGGAAGATTATCCATATATGACACCCTAGAAGAACGCCAAACTTGGAATCCGAGTTCTTCAAATAAACTAGTTTGTGAAGAATCTATTCCAGTAATGGCACATGATATTTTTAAATTATTTTGGGGATTTTGAACACTTTGACTGTTATTTTTGTTGTGTTTATTTTGATTGTTTTTTTGTTGGTTACTTAGTAATCTTAGTGCTGAGCATACAAGTCCTAAACTAAATACTGTAGCAAGATTAGAATAACAAGGATCAATTACTAATCCAGTAAGACAAAAACATGTTCCAGAAAAATAATAAAGCCATGGATATTTTTTCCCTAGTTTTGAATTTATAGAAAAAAGGATTATTGCCCCCACAATAGTCTTTTTTTCTGGTTCAATTGCCACAATAATTCTATAGTCATTATTCTCTTTATTTTTTTCTGCATTTTTATTATTTTCATTTTTAGAATTATTATGGTTAAGATTATTATTGTAAGTGTTATTTTTATCATTAATTTTATACGGAAAATCAAATAATACATCTTTGTAAATTTCAATAAGGTGCCTGGAAATAATTCTACCAAAATTAATTCCATTACTGCTTTCATCAAATGTTTCACCATCATAATCTGCATTTTTTCCTTTCTTGGATGTTTTATATTTAAATTTCCCATCATTCAAGTCATCATTGACAACTTGAGAATCATAAAACTTTGAATGAAATGCTTTAATTAAATTAAAAACATCTTCGCATCCATCCTTCATTGTACTAGGTATTATCATGTCAAATTTCACTCCAATTATTTTTAATTCTTTTACTAATTTTGGAGGAACTGACCAAGTGCACAAATCTTCAAGAACCATTGTACTCACAAGCAAATGAAATACTTCGTTAGAAAAAGACCATCCTAGATTTCCAAAAAATATATCAAATGCCGGGCTTGATAAATAACAAAAATTTGGATATAAAGATCCAATAGTTAAAGTTTTAGCACCCCGATCATTAACAAGATGACGAACAGCACATGAATATAAACTGCTTCCTATTTTTAACCTTCTTCTAGAAGGATGTACCATTAACAAAATAATAGACCCAGTTTCCAAACGAGGCTCATACCATGTAGCACAAAATCCATATAATGCGTTTGTACTTGAATTACGGACAACAAATTGAGATTCAATTTGGTCTGTACAACAAATCATACTTATTATTACATCTATTTCCTTAAAAATACCTTTCACTTTTGTGTTTTCTTTTAAACTAGGAGATGATAATAAGGAACTCTGACTGGACACGAGAGAAGAAATTTTAGAAAAATCTCCCAATGATAAAGCAGAAAATAACGAGGAATTATTAATTGTATTTAAACTTGTTTTATTAAATGGTAAAGCATCTAATGCACTAATCATTAGCACTTTTAAACTAGGAATGTCTCTTTGTGGATCCCAAACATCTACTAGCCATTTTGTATTTTTCGATTCCAAAAATATTTTTTCTGAATTTGTTTTACTGTTTTCACCATCATATTCATTTCTAACTATAGAAGTGTCATTTAATAATCTAATTTCTGGTTTAAGAGGAAAATATGTATTACTGGGTAGTTTACCTTTAGGTTGAATTTTGCCAAACAATAATGCTGCCAAAGCATTTAAAGCTTCGTAAGTATAATCATATGTACATATATATGTGTTTGAAACACTAGATCGATCTACTAAAAAATCATATGGAGATGCAGTGGCAATAGTGATAATAGGAATAGAATGAAGAGCTGATCCACTAGAAAAATTTGAATAAGCTTGTGATTGGTATTGCACCGTAGGCATACGAGAACAAAACATAGCAACATGTTTTGCAAATCCAATTTGATACATATTTCTGGATGAATCTGCAGTAACTAGAATAACAAGCGAAGATCTTTCTATTAATTGTTCATGTGCTGCGGTAAGACCATTAGCAGTGTAAGAAGTATGCATAACAGTAGGGAGAGTATTATTAGAATTTGATTTGTTTCCAAGTTTAGTTTCAGGAGTAGCCAAAGTTTTAGAAAAATTATCCATAGATTTTTTTATTGCTTCATTATAATACTTAGTAATTGTATTTCCCAAGCATTGAAATACCTCCTCCCCAGTAAACATGCACTTATGAGGAGAAAACATCCCATTAGACGCATGTGAATCTGAATTTATCCTAGATTCATTAGGTCCAATATTATTTAAGTTACCATTAATTTCATTTAAATTTTGTGAAGATAAAAAAGGTGAAGAATTTTGCGAATTTGTTTGAGTAGGATAAATGGGCTCCACTAAAGGGGTCAACAATAATATATCACCTGGATTACCGTCAAGTTTTGAATGTATTGAATTTTGAATAGGAATTATATTATTAACATCTCGTATTAGTGTTATAGAAAGATTATATGCCTTTTGAGATAATAACATATGCTGTTTATGTAAATTTTGTAATAGAATTGTGTCACATTTTTTTAAAACATTAGACCAAGAAAACAAGTTTTTTTTCATATTCATTACACGAGTATATGCAGTAGAATACATTTCATTATCTATGATACCAGTTGCAAGAGCATCTCTAATACCTTGAAGAGCTTCTACTTGCAATTCAGGAATATGGCATATCATTACAATATCACAACCAGCACGAATTGACATTACGGCGCCTTGTTTTATACCAATTCTTTCATTTAAGGAATCCATTTCCAAACACTCTGATTGTACTACCCCATTAAAATTTAATTTTTTCCGTAATAAATTATTTACAATTTGTGGACATAAACAAGCATAAAATTCATCTTCAGACTCAGAAACATTAGGTACAGCACAACCAGCAACTTGAATTGCGTCAAGAACGTTATTCTCAATACAATGAGCAAAAGGTTTTGCAGAAAAAGATTCGATAGATTGTAGACTTTCAGATACTACAGGTAACCCAAGAAGAGAATTAACTGTAGCTGCACCTAAACCAGGGAAATGTTTCCCACAAGTTAAAAGACCACCTTCCTTTAAACCCTGTGCAACAGCTGCACCGTATGAAGCAACTAAATAAGGATCAGAACCCATTGATCTTATTCCTAATAACCTGTTAAAAATATTATTTGAAGGTGTTAATAAAGATGAAGATGGGAATACATCTAAAACTGGGCCTAATATAAAATTAAAGCCAATGGCCACTAATTCTTTTGAAATTGCTTTAGCAACTTCTTTGACTAATGAAATATCATGTGTAGCAGCTAAAGCCATGGCACCTGGGAATTGAGTGATACAAGAAGTATCGATTAAACTATTAAGCATTCCCCCTTCTTGATCAATTGCTATTAATAGTGGATATGGATGATTACTTTCATAAGCAACTTTTTGTAAATCAAAAATTAAATTGCTAGCTTGGGTGGCATTTACAAAATTTTTTCTAGAAAGTATAAATGCGCCTACATGAAATTCTTTTATAAGTTTATTAACATGGTTATTAACAGTGGACCCTTCGAATCCAGCCATCATAAGTTCGCCAAATCTCGAAAAATTTACATTTGAAATTTTTTCAACATTGCCGCTATCCATTTTAAAAATATTTAATTTGTATTTGATTTTAAAAATGAAATACAAATAATAAAATGAAATAAATATGATAAAAATGTTAAAAAAAATACAAATAAATATACAAATAATAAATTAAGTTGAATAATATCAAAAAACTTTAAATTTATAA
>JAJMCY010000174.1:0-24021 GCA_030565755.1 Ascobotryozyma cognata
TAATATAATATAATATAATATAATATAATATAATATAATATAATATAATATAATATAATATAATATAATATAATATAATATAACATTTGAAATAATACAATAATTTATATCCGTCCACTTATTCAAAGTAAATGATAAAAAATAAAAAAAAATAGTCTAATACAAAATATAATCATAGAGATTAACATCATTAATCTAAAATAAAAACAAAAGAAAGTTTAATAAAATAAATAATTATATATATTCATATATACTCATACAATTAAACAAGTATACAAAAAGTAAACTTTTATAAATGTAACAGGGCTTTTATATTTTGATAGTTGTTTTTTTTTCTTTTTTTTTTTTTTTTGTTCTTTTTATCCCTTCTATTCAAAAACTTCAACCCTTTATAATCTGTACCCTATTAATAAATTAATACACTTGAAAAGCTCAAGTTTAAAAAAATAACCAAGCCAATATAAATGATGTAAAACATAATAACATAACAATTGGAAAAGAAACTCCATTTACAGATTCATTAGCAGCAGTTGCATTTAAAAGTTTTCTCTCCAAAAGAGCAATTTCCTTTTTAGCATCAGAAAGAGCAGATTCCTCTGAAGCATAATTTGCCCCATTAGAAAATTTAGTTGATTCTGAACGTTTTACAGCATTTGATCTATGAGTTTCAAACCCAGATGAAAATCCTTGAGATGTAGGTGGTGAGGAACTAGTAGGTGATGAAAAGCTAGAACGGCTATCATGTGAACCTTCTTGAGAAACATTAGAAGCTGAAGTTTGAATTTTATCAGCAATTGATTTGCCCACAGAATTTGATTTCCTTACAGAATCATGTAAATCATTTGATACATCTGATTGATTAGAAATAGGCGTATTAAAAGAATTAATTGTGTCATTTGCTTCTTCTTTTGAAGGAGTATTTAAACCTTGAGAAGCTTTTGCAGAGACAAGTGCCGCCGTACTATTAGAATTTGATAAATTATTTGAATCACTTTCATTCGTGTGATGATGATGTTGATGTTGATTGCGTACTGGAGTAAGTGAAGGTGCACTTGTAGTAGTTGTTGATGAATCAGCATTTAATTTATTAGAATCTTTATTTATTGTTGCAGATCCATTAGAGATTGAACTATCAGATTGGTCAAAAGCTACTCGAATTTTAAAATCTTTAATTTCAGACCTCAAGTTCGATTCAGCATATTGCCACTAGAAAAGGTAAGTATTTAATAGGATTTTTTTTTTTTTAAAAAAAAAAATAATAACTTACAAATTCAGCAATTGGTTGTTCTTGGAATTCCTTTGGATATGGAATAGTTTGAATTAAAAATTTATCTTTGGATCTTGAACCGAGTTCTGGCTCTTCTCTTAATCCTTGGAGAATGACTAAAGAAACAATGTTAACAATAAAAAACATAACAAAATATAAAAATATAAAAATATAAAAATATTTGAAATACTACTAATAAAAAGTTTATTACATACCTGCAATATCTACATCTTGACCAGCAGAAACGGCTGAAGCATTAGGGCGAACGCAATAACTGAACAATAGTTAGTAAGAGTAATAATAAAAATAATAAAAATAATAAAAATAATAAAATAATAAAATTAATACATACAGCCTTGGTGCAGTTGTCTTCACTTTATAAGCATATGAAATGTCGGTTTTGTTTTTAAGATGAATTTCTCTCTTGACATGTGTATAAGCAAAAGGGCCTTATAAGCGCAATATGCAACATAACGCATAACGCATAACACATAACACATAACATATAACATACAATACATATACGCTTATTATATATATGTATATATAAATATACTATTGAAGACATTATGTAAAGTATGAAATAAAAATAGAAATAGAAATAGAAATAAAAATAAAAATAAAAATAAAAATAAAAATAAAAATAAAAATAAAATAAAAATAAAAATAAAAATAAAAATAAAAATAAAAATAAAAATAAACAAACAAAATAAACAAACAAAATAAATAAAAATAAATAAAAAAAAAAAAACCAAGTTGTGCTCAGGAAAGGACCTTTATATATAATCCAAAATTTTGTTATGATTGGCTTTTGACTAAAATATGAAAAACAAGCTAACCAAAATGGGAAATAAAAAATATGCCAAAAATATATGCTATATAAATAAAAATAAACAATGACTGTTATTAATATCTATAAAGGGAAAGTAAAAAATAATAAATAGTAAATAATAATAAATAATAATAAACAATAATAAATAATAATAAATAATAATAAATAGCAAATAATAAACCAAATTAGGAAACCACCGAGAAACACAACTAGATTATTCAATTTTATTTGTTAATTTATTTATTTTATTTTATTTTATTTTATTTTATTTTATTTTATTTTATTTTATTTTATTTTATTTTTATTCTTTTTGTTCTCATTATTAGTACTATTTTATATTTCATATTTAACTTCATACTTCATGCTTTATATATTTATATATATATATATATAATTATATATACATATTATGTATTAGTTATGGTTATAGTTATAATTACATAAATACAGTTAGCAACATATATAAATGTAATACAATAAAGCACATATAAAATACATATAAAATATTGTAATTCCGACCAAATTAATAAGACTGACCTGAAAAATGAAGAGTAGCAGGCGAAATTTCCATACTTGCAAACTTGTGATGATTATAAGTGTTAAATAAAAAAATAAATATAAAAAAGTAGAAAAATAAATATAATAAATAAATAAATTTATTAACAAATAATAATTAAAGAAATAAATAAAAATATACCTTTAATATAATAAATAATATTTAAAAAAAAAAAAAAAAAAAAAAAAATAAATAAATAATAATAATAATAATAATAATAATAATAATAATAATAATAATAATAATAATAATAATAATAATAATAATAATAATAATAATAATAATAATAATAATAATAATAATAATAATAATAATAATAATAATAATAATAATAATAATAATAATAAATTAAGCAATTTTACACCTTGAAAAACCAAACACAATAATAATACAATAAAATACAAACAATTATCGTAAAAGCCTTAAATGACTTTCTTTCTCATTCAACCTCCTTAAAAAATTTATAATAACTTTTAAAGCATTGCGCTGGCAACCGTAGTTAATGTTCAGACGTGTTGTCACGACAACACAGTTTACAATCAAATTATATTGCGATTATCTTGATATATATTACGTTGTCTTATGTATATTATTGCATATACTATTTTATATATCATTGTTTATATTATTGTGTATAGTATATATATTAGTTCGATGGTTATTAATTATTTTAATAAATTGTATTATTTATAGCTTTACTTTGTAGTATTTAAAATCGTAGGCTATGTTTTTCTGCAGGTATTCACTATTGTTATATAACTTAAAAAAAAAAAATATGGTTGCTATGACAGTTCTATGCCAACGATTATAGTTAAACAATGTAATACGTTGTAATATGTCGCATTATGATATTTATAACATATAATACGTTGTAATACTGACTAATATGACGAAATATCGAAGAATACACCCCCGCAATATTTACCTTTATATACAATGAAATAAACTAGGCTAAAATATAATAAATAAAATAAAATAAAATAGATAAAATAAAATAAATAGAATTAATAATAATTAAATAAATCATAACTAAATAAATAATAACTAATTAAATAGAGCAAATAATACAATAAAATATCTCTTCACCATGCTTCGAAATCGGACTTTTCCAAATAGTATTTTTAAACGCTTTATTAAAACACACGCAATTACATTTACTGAATATGGTGATCCAAACAATGTTTTAAAATTGAAAACTTATGATTTACCTACGGAAAATATATCAAAAAATGAAATAATTGTCAAGTTTATTGCATCTCCTATAAATCCAGCCGATATTAATCAAATTGAAGGAGTTTATCCATCCAAACCAGTTTTTATAAAAGAGAATGATGGTTCCTCTTATGCAATTGGTGGAAATGAAGGAGCAATGGAAGTAATTGCTGTCGGATCTGGTATTTCAAAATTTAAACCTGGTGATTGGGCAATTCCTAGACATACTAGACTTGGAACTTGGCGGTCGTATGCTTCATTACGTGAAGATGATTTATCAAAAATTAATACTGAGAGCTTAAATCCTACAGCTACAGAAGTTGCTACAGTTTCAGTTAATCCGTGTACTGCTTATAGAATGTTAAAAGATTTTGTTCCATTAAAAAAAGGCGATTGGTTTATTCAAAATGGTGCTAATTCCGGTGTGGGAAGAGCTGCTATTCAACTTGGTCGTATATGGGGTTTAAATTCAATTAATGTTATTCGTGGTGTTGGTGATGGTACATCTGGTCGTACACAAGAATCTCTTGATAAATTAATTAAAGAACTTAAAGATTTAGGTGCAACTGCTGTTTTAACTGATGATCAAATCTCTACAAGAGGCTTTAGTAAATCTGATGAATTTAAATCTATAACAAAGGGTGCTCCTGTTCGTTTAGCTTTAAATTGTGTTGGAGGTAAATCATCTATTCTCATTGCCAAGCTTTTAGCAAATGGCGGTCATTTTGTTACTTATGGTGCAATGGCAAGACAACCTATTAGTATTCCAGCAAGTTTCTTCATTTTTAAAGATTTACATTTTCATGGAGAATGGGTATCTGTTTGGTCTGATGCCCATCCAGAGGAAAAATTAAAAACAGTTAACGAAATTTTAACTTTTTACAAAAATGGTTTACTAAAAGAAGCACCAGCAGACGAAACTAAAATAAATACTAAAAAGGATACAGATGAGGATATTTGGAATTCATTTAAGTCTGCCATTGAAACTCAAACTTCACCTAAACATCACAACAAACAGGTTGTACTTTTTAAATCTTGATTACTACAATTATATATGATTACACACATTATATACAATTTGATACATAATATACAATTACATACAATATATACAATATATACAGTTTAATACATGATATACAGTTACATATATTAGATAAAGTTACATATAAATTATATCTAGGGATGAATAATGAATAAAATACATAGTATATAGACATTACAGTGCAAGTACAATATTTACTAATATAATTATTATTTGAAATAGCGTCTTTATAAATATTATCTCTATAACAACCGGCTATAAATGTATTTATCGTCTATGCTCCACAATATCGGCCCGACAACAGCTTTAACGAAATAATGAATAATGATTAACAATATTAATAATAATTATAAATAATATTAGTAATAATTACGAGTAATATTAATAATAACTAATAATTAGTAATATAAAATCTAGTCTTGTGTATTAATTGCATAAGTATTAACAACATACACACTTATAACATTTTTTTCTTCAAAATTATTTGTAATGGTAAAACTGATCAGAGCCGTAGTATAACGTATTTACGAAAACCGATGTTTACTAGTAATTGAATTTGAAATAATCGATTGAAATCTCAATTTCATTGTAATAAATTGGGAAGAAAAAAAAAATAAAAAAAAAAAAAAAAAAAAAAAAAAAAAAAAAAAAAAAAAAAAAAAAAAAAAAGAATAAATAAGATTAAAAAAGATTGAAATGAACTATATTAATTATTATTAAATTAATTAAATCATATATATAAATATAAAATAATTTAATAATAAATAATATTAACAATTAAAACAATTAATAATGGAATCTCATATTTCTCCTAAAACTTCCCCAAGATTACTAGCAGAAGAATCGCCAACACCAGAACCTTTAAATAATCCTATAACTCCTCTTGATGAACTACCCGATGAATTACCAAAAGTCGAATGTGTAGTTCGGGCTAGAATACCAACAGTTCAAGGGACAGAAATTTTTTTACATTTATATAGAAATTCAATAGATAATAAAGAACACTTAGCAATTGTTTTTGGAAATGACATTAGGAGTTTGAGCCTGGATATGCCGCGAAAAAATGAAACCGAGATGGATCGAATGATACGCGGTGCTTATGTTGGTCGGTTATTTCCCGGTCGAGAATTCAGTGGGCATGAGAATGATAGTACTACTAATAACAATACCAATAATAATAGTAATAGTAATAATAATAATAATAATAATAATAATGACAACAGTAAACCAACATTAGTGAGAATACATTCAGAATGTTATACAGGAGAGACAGCTTGGTCAGCCAGGTGTGATTGTGGGGAACAGCTTGATGAAGCGGCTCGTTTAATGGCTTTAGAAAAAAAGGGTGTAATTGTTTATTTAAGACAAGAAGGAAGAGGGATAGGGCTTTCAGAGAAATTAAAAGCTTATAATTTACAAGATTTAGGTGCAGATACAGTTACAGCTAATTTATTATTAAGACATCCTGCTGATGCGAGATCTTATTCGATTGCAACAGCGATACTATTAGATTTAAATCAAAAAAACATTAGATTACTCACAAACAATCCTGATAAAATAGCTGCTTTAGTTGGTAAAAAAGCACAAATAAGTGTTTCTGAAAGAGTACCAATGGTACCTTTAGCTTGGAGAACTTCAAAGAAAGGGATACGATCAAAAGAGGTTGATAGTTATTTACGAACAAAAATAGAACGGATGGGTCATTTACTAGCGGGACCATGAATTGTATACCAGCTTAAAAAAAAAGAAAAAAAAAAAAAAAAGCAGAAATGGGATAATAGTTTATTAAAACAAATCATACTTATTAGATGGATATGATCATCATATATAGACTTAATTGAAAAAAGTGTATTGTATATGTAATTGTACGATAAATATATAAAATCATAAAATTAAATATAATTATATATGTAAATATTACAAACAATCCTTACCAACTCAATAATAATAATAAAAATAATAAATAAATAGCAATAAATAACAAATAATAACTCCTACCGAGAAGCCTCTTGTATAGAAACTGACTTGTCATACTCACTAGAAGTATAAAGACCAAGTTGTATAAAATCATTCATTTTAGACTTTGGAGAAATGTCCAGCATTTCTAACAAAGCGTTATTGACATCAGAAGCAACTTCCCATCGTAAATTAGGATTTATTAATTCAGATACTTCTCTAATAGATGAAGAGTATTCTAAATTATCTTTTGAAGAACCCCCAGTTGTCATGGGAACTTCTTTACCAACAAAAAGAAGTAAAGACATTGTTTTTTCTAACTCATTTAATAAATATTCATTATTCTTTGGAATCCTTGAAACCAAATGATCAGATGCAAAATTAAATATCTCAAGTAAACCATCTTCCGAATCACCAACTGATTTAATTAATTCTATTAATTGTAATCGAAGAAGAGAAAAGTGTATTGAAGGACTTTCTTCTAAAAACTATAAAAATAAATAAAAAATAAAAGTCAGTAAGAAATAATTATCAAAATAATAAATAATTAACATAATTAAATTTAAATAATAAAATACTCGCTTTACTCATTTTGAAGACTGAAGATTGAAAGTATTCATCATAGACAAAAGTCGCAGAGTGGTGCATGATCGATCAATATTATAATCATTGTAAGGCAAGCAGTAATACGATGTAATATAATACAAAAAAAAAAAAAAAAAAAAAAAAAAAAAAAAAAAAAAAAAAAAAAAAAAAAAAAAAAAAAAAAAAAAAAAAAAAAAAAAAAAAAAAAAAAAAAAAAAAAAGTAAAAAAAAAAAAATTAAATATATAAAAAACTTACTTGTGGATAAAGCTCGTCAATAAGAGCAATAGCGTCTTGTATTTTTCCAGATTGTATATTTTTCCTAATTAACATACGTTCATTAATTTGTTCTAGGGTTAAATGTGGTGTAATACCCGCTTCTTTTGCAAACTCTAATGCTGTAGACTCATACCCCTCTTTTATTAGGTAATCAATTACCATATAATTAATTGAACTAAAAAAATGTTAGTACGATTATTAATATAATTTACAAATTAGTAATAAAATAATAATTATAACATAATCAGAAATTCAATTATTTTTTTCTCTCCATGGAGAATGGATGTCAGAGAGATTCCCATTGATTAATTCATCCTATAGTATTATTATATGATACTATAAATAGTATTACATAATTTATTATACAAAAATCAAAATATATTATATAAAATAATATTACTATACTTACTCTTTAGGAAGCTTTACTAGTTGCAAAAAATTATTAAGCTCATCTTTGAAGAAAACAGGTTTTTTTCTATCACTAGGCATTTCAAATGATTGATTGTAGTTTTTTATCGTTGATTATATAGTATATAGTATAAAGTATTGTATATAGTATACAGTATTATATATTATATAGTATTATATATAATATAATTTATATATTATATATTATAAAGTATTATATATAATATAATTTATATATTATATATTATATAGTATTATATATAATTTATATATTATATATTATATAGTATTATATATAATAGTATATATATTATTACACTACATGGATGTGATTTGTACTTGACTCTTAGGAAAAATTTGCTTTTATATAGACATGTTCTGAGAAATACTTAAGACTGAAATATACAGTTACCCTGTAAATTAATTTGGTTTTTATTGGTGTAAAATTACCATAACAACTGTTGCTATTTACAATACGGATATCGGTATACTGCATTGATAACGGTTATAAAATATATAGCCGAATACCCAACTCATCTTGTACCTTGATGTCATATACTGTGTACCGTATTTATTTATTATTTATTTTACTATTGCGAGTTTTTTTAAATTAGCATATATTTATTTCTTAAAATGCATATATGAAAAAAAAAAAAAAATGAATGTTTGGTATGTTTCCATAGAAAAGAATGTATAGTAATTTATTTTTTTATTTTTATTTTTTTTGCTTTTGCTTTTGCTTTTTATTTTTTTTTATTATTGTTTGTTGTTGTTTACTATTGTTTTTTTGTTGTTTTTTTGTTGTTTTTTTGTTGTCTTTTTGTTGTTTTTTTGTTGTTTTTTATTTTCTATTTTTTCTTATTAACTATTACTAACGTTTCTTAGGATAATGTAATTAATAAAATATTATTATACAATTCACTATAATAATACAGTTACAGTTATCACTTGTTTTGGAGTTATTTAATAATATAAGTACTTAGATGATAACTAAAAGTAATTGGATGAAACAGACAGTATTTATTTATTCTTAATAAGTAATAAGGTTTTAATATCATAGTAAAAATAAATATTGATACAATTGGATTGTTGGCGTTATTGAAACAAATGCAACTTATGCAATATTTCCTCAATAGTAATATATATTTATTTTTACAATTAATACTTTTTATTTGCTAGTTATAGTATTATTAATTAGTAATTATTATTAACATGGAGGCAAATTACATTGATCCTGCACTGTTTACAGAGTTTTCTAACTTAAATGTCTTAGATGAGTCACCAAATACAAATCTAGATAAAACGAAGTTGAAATCATATTCTGTTGGCTCTTTGACATCAAATTTACAAAATGCATTTTCAAATGAACACAAAGCTATTGGAAAAGTCTACTCAGAGAATAATATATTGACCAAACAAGGTTCTAATTTGCTCGCTGATGATGAAATTATCAACTCTAATGTTGATATTCATATAAATAACAATAATAATAATGATAATAATAATAATAATAATAATAATAATAATAATAATAATAGTGATAATAATAATAATAGTGATATTATTATTAATAATAATAATATTAATAATAATAATAATAATAATAATAATAATAATAATAATAATAATAATAATAATAATAATAATAATAATAATAATAATCATAATAATAATCATAATAATAATATTAATAATAATAATAATTACAATAATAATAATAACGATACTGAGAATGACATTGTTGACAACAATAACAAAAATAACCCTGACAACCAATCTATAGAGACAAACTTTAAAAATGTTCATTTCGAACCATCACAATCTAATGGAAATGATATAAAATCTTTGAAATTTAGTACTGCTGCAAGTCAATTTAACCCAACTCATTTAAAAAAACTTAGTAACTCATCAACTTTTTTCACTAATGATTCTCTGAAATCAAATTCTGATCAACCAAATATAATGGTAAAATATACCATCTATGAATCAAAATTTAAATGGTATATATTAGCTTCAAACGCTAGAGAATCTAGATTTAGATGTCTAGAAATTGATCTAGAAGCTTCTTCAAAAGGAAATGGTTTGGTTATTTATGAAGAAGATGATGTAACAAAAACTTATACTCGTCAAGAAACTGCCCAAAATTTAACAGCTCTAGAAAATGCAAATAAATCAGTTGGTTTACCTTTTAATAAATTAATATCCACGTGGGGTATTTTAGGCTTTATAAGATTTACTTTAAATTATTACTATATATGTGTCATAACAAAAAGATCACAAATTGCTCTATTAGGTGGCCATTATATTTATCATATAGATGATACTGAATTAATACCAGTCCTCTTTTCAGGTGCTTTTAAAAAACCACACAGAAATTCAGAAGAAGCTAGATTTCTTTCTAGTTTACAACATTTAGATTTAGGAAAAACTTTTTATTTTTCATACTCTTATGATATCACAAATACACTGCAGAAAAATTTAATCAAAATTAGACAACACGCAACTCCAGAAGATGCAATGCCACAACGACATAAACAATTAAGTGATTTTAATGAAATGTTTGTTTGGAATCATCATCTATTATCCCCTATACTATCTGCCTCCAAGGCACCATTCTTATGGTGTTTTCCAATTATACATGGTTTTATAGATCAAGCAAAAATTTCCGTTTTCGGTCGCTCAATATATTTGACTCTTATTGCGCGAAGATCTCATTATTTTGCTGGAGCGAGATTTTTAAAACGTGGAGTAAATGATCAAGGTTATGTTGCAAATGAGGTTGAAACAGAACAAATTGTTGCTGACATGCTATTATCTTCTTTTCATGACCCAAGAGAAGGTCTGTTTTCTTCAGGAAGATATTCTTCATTTGTTCAGCACCGTGGTTCAATCCCTCTATTTTGGGCTCAAGATGTTAATGGAATCACCCCTAAACCTCCAATTGAGCTCACGGTTGTTGACCCATTTTTTCAAGCTGCTGCTTTACACTTTGATGACATGTTTCGAAGATATGGCACTCCTATAATAGTATTAAATTTAATTAAAACAAGAGAACGTTCTCCAAGAGAAACAATATTGTTGCATGAATTCGAACAATGTTTAGCTTATTTAAACATGTTTCTACCAAAAGAGGCACGTATACGTTACACTTCGTGGGATATGAGCAGGGCCTCAAAATCTCACGACCAAGAAGTTATTGAATATTTAGAATGTTATGCTGATAAAGTTTTACATATGGTTGGCATATTCCATAATGGTAGTGTTGGTGATAATATTTCTAAAAATATATGCAAAGATATTGGTACAGAACGAACACTTACTATACAATCAGGTGTATGCCGTACAAACTGTATTGATTGTCTTGATAGAACAAATGCTGCACAGTTTGTTATCGGCAAGAAAGCTCTTGCATATCAATTAAAAGCTTTAGGTATAATAGATTCTCCAGAAGTTGTAAAATATGATTCTGATGTTGTTAACTTATTAACAAATATGTTTCATGACCATGGGGATACTATAGCACTACAATATGGCGGCTCACATTTAGTGAATACTATGGAAACATACAGAAAATTAAACCAATGGTCGTCAAACTCTCGGGATTTAATTGAATCAATTAAAAGATTTTATTCAAATTCTTTTATAGATGCTCAGCGTCAGGAAGCTATTAACTTGTTTCTTGGAAATTATGTTTGGGAAAAAGGTAAAGTAATGTTATGGGACATGCCTTCAGATTATTATCTTCACCATGTATCTTCAACAAAAATCAAGTCTAAGCGTAGATCTTATCAAAAATGGTGGTCTCCTGATAATATTATTCCTTGGTCAATACCTAAGAATTTAACACAAGAATGTACAAGCAAAGAGTTAATTGCAAAAGCAATCCATGACGACAATGGAAAAACTACGGAACACAAGGTTTGGAAATATTATCAAAAAATTTCCAATGATGACTACTGGATAGAATACTATAGACCAAAAGCTTTGTCGTCTTTACATTTTATGTTTGCATTTAACATAGAGTCTACTCAACGATATATTAGTTATTTTATGACACATCCTAATGCAAAAGTAGATTTTAGTCCTTTTGCAGTTCGTACAGGGGATGATTCTTCTTCAAATGTTTCGTCACAAAGTAGTAAGAATTCTCCTGTACCTTCCCAAGTAAATTCTCCATCTCGTGTGATTAAGGAATTAATTCATGAAAATTCTTGTAATACACCGATTAACACCAATTTTAATGAAAAATCTATAACCATACCTCAGCAAAGCTCTAATATTCCTACTCATGAAAGCAAGCGTGCACTAGTTAAAACTACATCAACACTTGCACCTTCTTTACTACAATATCTTCCTAGTATAAATACTAATGATAGCATTGTAAACAAAAAAAAAAGTAGTATTAATAGCTCAAATGTGCACTTGTCTGTATCAAGTACATTTAATAACAATCTAAATGCTTTAGATTTATTAAATAACTTAAAGGAAAAACACAATTTGAAAGACCCATCTGATGAACTTATATTTTCTGGGGAAAATCCAGATTCCAGCAAAGTTCGTGAAAAGGGAATGAATTTTATTAAATTGAATGCAGCCAAACACCGAAAGCAAATACTAAGGAATATGAAAATTGGGCAAAATATTAGGAATGTCTCAAAACATCTACTTTATAGTAGCGTATTAAATAATGAAAAAGAAGGAGATAATCTAAGTAGCAAAACTGATTTTGCTTCCAAAAACTCAAATACTGTTTTTGAATGGAATACTAATAATTCTATTGAATCTAAGAAAGAAGGGTATAATAGTTTCGAAGAGTATTCCAAAAAGTCACAACAATCTTTCAGTGATAAAGGCAAAAATTATTTGAATAAGACTTTTACGGGGAATAACAATGGAAATTCTATTCAAAATCGATCATTAGAACAAGCAATATATTTTTCTCTGCGGCCTTCAGTGGATCAAGCAGAAAGACGGGAATATGAACGTTACATCAAGCACCCACAAAATCTTGGTCTTTCCGTTATTTCAGATTTGGCTAAATATGTTAAAGCAGAAGAAAAAAAGCATCCAGAGTTCACAAAATATTTAGACACAATTCAAATGAAAAAAAATTTTGTCCAAAAAATTACACAAGAAGATATCAGTATTTTTGAAAAATATTTGGCTACTGCTTCATCACTATCACTTGTCGAAAATGAGGCAGATCTAGAAGAACGTAAATATAAATTATATAACCAATGGCTTAAAAATAAAGTTGTAACTAGTAAGTTAAAAATTTAATAAAATATTTTGTTTATTAATGATTATTTATTAATTACTTGAAATCATTTAAACATATGTTATAAATCATTCATTCAAAAAAAAAAAAAAAAAAAAAAAATACTCAAAGCATAATAAAATGTAATTTTTAACTACCCAATAATAATGCTATGAGCGTTCAATTAATAATAAGGATTAACCTCTATTTCAAACTTAAAAAGAGTAGCTCGACTATTATAGTTTCTTGTAATATAGTATATATATTAATAAAAATAATTTACTATACCAGTTTGTAAAACAGGAACCACATGTAAATTATCAAAGAGTACAAGATATACTTTCTTGTTTTTAAATAGAGATCTATTATAATTATACTCAAGCTTTTGATCACTTAAAAGGTAGTAATATAAAGTTAGATTTAAATTATAAGTGAGGCTTAAAGTATTAATACTCTACATAATAATTTAGCAGATATAATTATTTACCGTGAATATTTTTTGTAAAAAGTTTTAGAATATTTCTCATTTACCTCAGTATTTTTCAATAATATTAAGTTGTCGTAAATGTATATATTTGAGTCAATCAGATATTAGATATCTTTGTATAGAAATAAGTTAATAATTCTTTAATAAATGATATGAAAGCCTAGATTTTTAGAACTTAGAATAATTAAAAAAGTCCAGAATAAAATTTTATTTACAATAATCATAATAGTGTGTACATATAAACATATGCTTGAAATCAAAACATATAAAATTTCTCATGTTAAATGAATTTTAAAATTAAAGGAATATTTAAACTCAAAAACCCATTCCCGAATTAAACGATTATTTAAGTTCTGAAATTTTTAAATAAAATATTAATTTTATCAAAGTGAAAAAAGCGATAATATTATATATTCTTTAAAAGTATAGAAATTCAATGAAATAACATTATAAGCGAGTAGAAGGGGGGGAGGAAAAGAAAAGCCAATTAGTTTTTACAAATAGTAGGAGCTAACAATATATTATAATTTGTCTTTGTAGCATCAGAAATTTCTTTAAGGGTGGACTTTATATTAATATCAGTATTATTTTCTAATGCTAATAAACATTCGTTAATTTTTAAATTTATTTTTAAATCAGCTTTTCCGGTACTAGATGACAGATTATCGTGTAAATGTAAAAGAGCAGAAATAATTTCATAAGCATATTTCTTTATACGACTAGAACATATATTAATTAATTCTAAGAAAGCATTTATGGAATTTATTATAACAGAGTCATCTTCAAGCATAGTAATAAAAGGATCTTTGAGAATGGAGGAAATTGCTGGTATTAAATATTGTAAATTTGAGGCTATTTGAATATCACAAAGTTGGATAGCGATTATAATATGTTTTAGATATATATTTAAGATTAAAGGATGAACTCTATCAGATGAACCTGAAATAGAATCCAGACCACGTAATAAACCATCTCTAATAATATAACGTTTCATAAATTTAGCAAGCTGTACTCGATCGGTTTCTGGTGGGTATTGTAATATACTCATTTGTTCTAAAACTAATAAAGTATTATCGATTATAGTGGAACTTGAAATAAAATTATAAGCTGGAGGAAGAAGATATAAACAAGGAGTTATTTTTTCTAAAAATAAATCATATATACCATTTCTTTTTAGAATATGATTTGGAATAGATTTAATCAAATTTAATAAAATCAATATAGCTTTATTTTTATAAACTATAGACCAATGATTTAAAAAAGATAAAATGCATGGTATTAATATTGCGATATTTTGTTCTAAATCATAGTTATTAGAAACTTTTATTATGTAATATAAAATATTTGGAAATTCAGGATGAATTGAACTCCAATAATATTCATCTTTTTGTGGATCATTTTTATATAATAAATAAACATTTATTATATTTTTTTTCAATAATTGATCGAAAAGAATTTGTTTTGAAGTTAATTTTGCGTTTAGACTTGGATCTAAAAGAATTACTTTAGAAAATCTGTTAGACTCTATTGAATTCCAAGGATCACGATTACTATTGTTATTATCATCATACCAATAATAACAAGATATTACATGAGAAATATTAAGAAAAATATTATCTTTTAATTGAATCTTATTTTTTACTAAAAAAAAAACTATATTTCGATATAAATAAAATACAATTGGAATTAGAGATAATAATTTATTTTCTTTAAGGATATTCTTTAAATTATTTGAAAGGGATATTGAGTATTCATCACATGACCAAGTAAATTTATTTGGTAATAAAAATTCTGTCAAATTTAATAAAATTTTACAAACTACAGGTGAAATTTGTATTGAGTTTAAATTAAAATATTCATAACTTTCAAATAATAACCCTAAAATTATTAAATTTACACCATTAAATTTTATTATACTTTGGTTGTATTCATTTGAGTTATTTAATTGTAATATTTTCAAAATATTTTCGATATTTTCGATATTTTTATTATTATTGTTATTGTCTGTATTATTTTTAATTTTTAATACTTTTGGAGTATAAATTCTGATAGGGGGTTAGAATTAAAAAAAAAAAAATTTAAAAAAATTAAAAAAAAAAATAAAAAAAAAAAAAAAAAAAAAAAAAAAAAAAAAAAAAAAAAAAAAAAAAAAAAAAAAAAAAAAAAAAAAAATACAACTCACTCCAAAAACTTGTCTAGTGATATTTCATCACAATTGGAACTTTCCCTTAATAAAAATTCAAGTTCTTGACATAATTCTTTATCCATTGGGACCTTTAAAATCTAAGTTATTAATTCACTTTTTTCTGGTACAGGGTACATTTTATTTAATCTTAAGTATTAATTTTAATAATCGCCTTAATTAAAAAAAAAAAAAATCTAATATATTGCCATGGTAGCAAAAGGAAAAACAAAATATTATTTGAGAATTTACATATATATACGAAAACCGACCCTGTCTGGGAATTAAACCCACTATATTAAAAAATCTCATCGGGGATTTGTCAATTCGACTCGACTTTAGAGAAAATTTTATTATAAATAGCAATTTTTGTTCAGAAATCGTAATTATTTCGTGTTTACATTTCCTGACAACGGTTAAATTTATCGTTAAGAAGTGAAAATAAGACAGAAAATAAAATAAAATAAAATAATAAAATATAATATAATAAAAATAAAAATAAAATAAAAATAAAATAAAATAAAATAAAATAATAAAATAAAATAATAAAATAAAATAATAAAATAAAATAATAAAATAAAATAAAATAAAAAAATAAAATAAAATAAAATAAAAAACACTACGCAACTTGGCTGCTTGTAAACATAAAACAGTCAAAATAAAAAAAAAATAAAAAAAAAAAAAATATTATATATAGGAAGTCTAAAAAAATAAACATACAAAAATAACATCAAGGGTTCCAAATTTAAAACAAATTAAAATATTTTTGAGTAAATTTTTTTATATTTTTAAAGTTTTTTTTAAAATATTTTTTATTTTATTTTAATTTATTTATTTTTTAAAGAATCTTTATTTTTATTTTTATTTTTTTAAACACCATTAATTAGCACTTAGTTAAAAATGTCCGGGAACAATTTTGCAAATGCTCATCCACAATTTATTTTACCTGAGGGACATAATAAACATGTTCATGAAATAATTCGTATGTAGTGATTTAGTGTGTACTTAATATAAAATATTCTTTTAATAACAACACTAACCATTTCAGGCGAAAGTGGAAATTCTTCTCCAGGATTAATTAACTCTCCAAATTTAGGAACAAGTTACGTTAGAAAAAACAGTCCATCCATATCAAATTCATCAGATGCACCAGATCATCATTCTTTACCTTTTAGACTTGACGATGGACGTATTCATATATTAATTGGAGTTTCTGGATCAGTTGCTTGTATTAAAATACCTATGGTTATTGAGAAATTAATTGAAGTTTATGGTCGTAAAAGACTATCAATACAAGTTGTTTTTACAAAGAATGCTGAACATTTTGTGCATCCTATTAAAATGGCTCAACATTTCGAACCTAATTTACATTCACCTTCTCAAGGTTTGCATCGTGCTAATTCCCAAAAGAAAAAAATAGATTTACCAAATGAAAGTTTAAATTCTAAATCTAATTCAAATATTAATAATCAAGGTTTAAATATTTCTAATAATGTTGATAATTCTCTGAACTCATTAAACAGTTCTTCGCTTGCATCTTTATCTAAAGCTTCAATTCAAAAAAATAATTTATTAAATACAAATATTTCTGATACAAAAAAAACCCAAGATAGTAATTTAGAACAAAAAAATGGTGATGACAGTGATAATAATAATGATAATGATAATGATAATGAGCAATATCAACATACTGTGCAAGTTTGGCGTGATGCAGATGAGTGGAAAATTTTTAAAAGTAGAGCCGATCCCGTATTACATATAGAATTACGTAAATGGGCTGATATTTTACTTTTGGCTCCTGTATCCGCAAATACTTTAGGTAAAATAGCAAATGGTTTATGCGATAATCTTTTAACTTCAATTGTTAGAGCTTGGAATCCTCAAAAAAAAATAATAATGGCTCCTGCTATGAATTCTTATATGTATAGTAACCCTATAACAAAAAAACATCTTAATATTATAAAAACTGAAATGCCTTGGATAGAATTTTTAAAACCAATAGAAAAGGTTCTTATTTGTGGTGATATTGGTATGGGTGGAATGGCTGAATGGTCTGATATTGTAGAAATACTTGTTGCAAGACTTGGAAGACCTCAAGATGTTAAAGGGCCAGATGATGAAGATGAAGTAGTTCCAATTGAATTAGAGCCTGGGTCTCCTTCAGAAAAAGTTTAGTGTTATTTTACATTTTTTCTTCTATATATATATATTAAATTTACTATAAAACTAAAGCAGTTCTTTAGTTACTTATTCTTTGCTTTAGCATTTTAGTTTCATCTTTTTATTTTTTATTTTTTATTTTTTTTGTTCACATTTTTATTTTATCTGGTTTTACATTATGGTTTTTTCAAAGTTTTCTGTATTTTTCTGTTTGTTCTGTGTCTGTATCTGTATCTGTTTTTGATTTTAGTTTTGTTTCTCATTCTTTTTAATATTTTTTTTATTTGTTACTTTTATTTTATTTTACGTTATTATTCCTTTTTTTCATATATAATTTTTTCTTTTCCGCATGAACATTTTTTAATTTTAACTTCATAACACTTATAATATGTTTTTATTGCTCTTATAGAATTTAAAATATTGGTATGTAATTTTTAATAGTATACAAAACTAGTTTTATTTTTTAAATATATATACACAGTCATGAAATTAAATACAAAAACAAAGCAGAATAGAAAACAGAAAGCAGAAAACAAAACTCAAACAAACAAACAAAAAAAAAAAAAAAAAAAAAAAAAAAAAAAAAAAAAAAAAAAAAAAAAAAAAAAAAAAAAAAAAAAAAAAAAAAAAAAAAAATATAATAAAATATTCTATGAAGCTAAAAATAAAAAGAAACATCATTATAAAAGTCACTACCTTGTATTCTATTATCCATGCGTCTATAATCCATATTAAGAGCATTTTTCGCATTAAGTGCTCTCGAAGTCACAGAATTAACATTAAAACTTTGTTTAAAAGCACTTGTATTGTCATTATCATTAAAATTATTATGTTCATTAGAAATATTTAATTCAGTCATAGTCTCTATTCCAGAAGAATCTTCTGATTCATAAATATTAAAGTCATAAATAATACCATTTAATCCCACTCCTATCCAACGGATTGCATCACTCCCAAATACCTTATTTAAATTATTTTCATTGAAATTCATTGATATAAAATTTTTTTGTGATGTCGATAATCCTTCCTTTAGCAAATTTACTCTTGGCCATAATCTCATAAATTTTCCACATAAAAGCTTGGTTATTGATGAGTTAACTGTCACCTGTATAATAGGATCTAAAGAAATTCCTCTTGAAGGGTCAAACCCCCAAATTTCTCTACCATTTGATCCAGCTAATAATAAATATTTGTATTTTACTTGGGAAGTCAAATTATTATAATTTTCTTCCTCTATTAAGCTACTCTTAATAGGTACCATTAATATACACTTAACATCGCGTAAGTTCGCATCGCTTTGTACAAAATATAGTTTTTCCATTGATGGGTCATCCTTCTCTTCTAAAAACTTTAAAATTGTAAATGAACTCGATTCAGTAAGAACAACCACATGCTCTCCATATACATAAAGAGAAGTAATACGAGCAGCAAGCTCATAATATTGAGAGGCTCTTTCAACCAACTTATTTAAAATAGGATCTATAGTACGAATAATTACACTATTGCCACAGGCATATATTATTGACCGTAGTCCAATTGACGAAATAGAAGACACAACAGAAGTTGTTGTCCAGTCCATTTGAACCTTAGCTTCTATTTGGTTTTCCGAGCGGGTGATTCGTAGACCCACTATTCTTCCCTCTACTGTGTAAATATGTTGACCATTGTCATTGCAGTTGGAACTATAATTTGATGGTTTATTGCGTTTTTTTGAATGAAAGTGAGAATAATTATTTTTATCTTTGGAACATCCAACTAATAAAAAAATATAAGGTTTACCTTTAATCATCGTTCGCCATTCACTCATGCACGTTATCTTTTCATCTATCGAAAAAATTGGTTCATAATCTGAATCATATTTAGTATTACTCTCTAAATCATCATCTTTATTTAAAACACTCATATTCAGAAGCGGGTACCCCGATAGTTTTTCTCTAGAAACAGCATCATAAAAAACCAACTGATTCATACCTGTCTGTAAAGAAATTGCAAATGCATTTATATGTGATAAATAAACTATATGTTTAGGAGTTTGCCCAATAATTGTTTTCTTGAAAACACAACTTGAAACTTCCTTTATACCAAAAAACTGAACTCGTTCTTTAGAAAGTGTAACAAATTTGGTAATATAAGAGGATTGTGGACAATTGGCACCATGCGACTCAACTTTTTCATTATTATTAGCATCATATAAATATTTATCAGTATTAAAAACACTTAAAGAAACGATTGAACGAAATTTCGAATAATCGGAATCTATATTTATTGGATAATAAGATAAATTTATGCTTATAAAGTTCCAATGCTTAATTCTAAGATCCCATAATTGATCAGACAACACCATCAGACGTTTTTCCGCAATGGAGTTTAATGCGTTATTTGAAAAAAGGTTCACTGGTAGTTCTCCAACTTTATACGCATTTGCAAGTTTCAAGTCCGAGAAAAATTTAAAACCAAATGGAATTTCATTTGAATCCTGATTAGTATCTAAAATAGCAAATTCTTCGCTAACAACTTTTACCTGTAATAAAGTACCATCTCGTAGTCCGATTAATAAATTATGGCAAGTGTACACTGCTGCATCCCTTTGATCACTTTCAACTTGATCTGTATTACCTTTTAATGTAACAGCTTCTTCGAAAGAAATTCTCACCCCGCTGATATAGATAATATCATTAGGTACTTGTGTTCCAGGTAGATTTTCAAACAAAGAATCAAATTCAAAAGTTAAATCATACTTTGCTAGATAAAAAACTAAAGAAGGGCGATGTGTTCCTAGTAAGCAGACAATATTAGGACTTGCACCATCTAACATAGCTAATTTTAATATAGAAATATCTGATTTTAAATTTGACAAAGGAATGCCTTCAGTAATTTGTTCAATACTTATTGATAATGATTCAGCTTCACTATTTATATCTTCGCTAAAATCCATAGAAAGACTATCGTCAATTTCCTCTGCGTCAAAATTTAACACGATTCTTAAAATATACAATTCCTTTTCAGTAGATATTACAGCAAAAAAATCATCTAAAAAACTTGAAAATTGTAATGGAAAATCAAATTCAGCAGCAGATTTCGCAATTACTGTAGAGAAAATAGGAAAAGGAAGAACACCTGTATCATCATCTTCAACATCATCAAAGTCAAGCTGAGAGTATTCACTAATTTGTGCATCATCTATTAATATAGCAAAAACACCTACTGTGGTTACTTGTAATATGATATTCATTGTAGGATGGTTCGGAACCGCTTTTGTCGATACAAGTAATGTCTCGGCTGTTGTGCATAAATATAAAGAATTAGTAGAATCAATTAAACGCATCGGTTCTTTAACTGTAGACACGATACGATATATTTTAGACTTCCAAGGATAAGAAACAAATAAATATGAAGTTGCTCCAGGAGAATTATGTTTTAAGTTTTGAATACCAGGAACCCAAAATAAACTTTTGATACCCGATATTTGAAAAACTTCAGAAGATTCAAACATAGAATAATCTGCATCGCCATATTCACCTTTTTTACTATTTTCTTCTACAAAATCTAAATTTGTATCAGCGAAAGAGGTATTAAGTTTGCAAGCTTTTTTACCCCAAGAAATCTGATTTAAAGCGCCAGTATGTCTAAAACCAGAAATTGTAAATAATCTATCAATAGGTTCAATTATATTAGGCGTTGTAGCAACACTCTTAGAATTATCACTTCTATCTACGTCATTTTTACTTTTATGCAAAAGCATGTCAGGAACGGCAATCGCATCAATTACTGGTGCATCATTAGACAAGGACGAAGAAATATAATCTAGTCGATGCATGGATGGGTATTTTAAACAAACAGGAGGACCAATATCTGATGCACAGAACAAATAACCAACTCCAGAGTCATTGTTTTCGTTATGTGTCTGCTGAAGTGTGTTATAATATGTGGAAGAAAGTTCAGAATTAGTACTAGGAGGAACTGATGAATTTTTTAGTTTGCTATCCTCCACAATAAAAGATGAGTATAGATATGGACCAGATTTATTTAAGGGGTTTGGCAAATCAGCAAATTTTACTACAAAAAGTGACAATTTAGGCGGAGTAAAAGAATCGTCAGAAAAGATATCGACTCTTTCGACTGTATTATTGTTGAGTAATAAATATAATGAAGAATTTGATTCAGAAAGTGAAGAATAAGAATGCACTATTACTATTGAAGAATATTCAGAAGCTGATGGTAGAGGAGCTGGAACATGAGTAAGAATAGGACTTTGAGAGGTATCATTAGATATGAGAGCAATTTCTGAAATGACATGAACCTTTGTAGAGGAAATGAGATATAGGGCGTGTTTACCATAAACCGGTAACATCTGTAAGGGAACGTCAAAACTTGATGGCAAGTCAAATGTCGCATAACATGAGTAAAATAGGTTTTTTACAGAACCTACGTTATTGGGTAAGAAATCTTCAATAGAGGATTTATTAATATCAGCATTAGTATGTTTTTTAGATTCTTTATTTAGGAAAGTATATGTGTTCCAGCGAAAAAGTGATAGATACATTTTTGAATCATTAGCAATTAAAACTGCAAGACGAGCAAACGGGTCTAAAACTTCACTATCACAGGTTTTTTTTTTTTTTTTTGAAGAATCATCATTAGTATATGTGTTTTTTTCTTCTGATAATGTATCTTCCAAAGAATTATAAGTATCTAAAAAGCATATATGTATTATTGTTCCTTTTACATGAATGAACTGTGGGGATGAATTAAGTGGAGTATATACATCTGGGGAAGAATATTGTCTTGCAAAAGGACCTGAGAAAATTGCTATACGCTCAGACAGCGCAGAGACCGCAATAGCACGACCTGCAGGATCTACAGCGGTATTTGCTCCAGGTATAATCCATGGAAAAGTTCTATTATCAATCATAGAACCATTTCGTAGTTTTAGACGAGAAGATGAGTATGAGTCAAATGTGGCATTTGAAGGAGGATGTAAAGAAGCTTTATAAATAACTGATAGAGAATAATTAGAGTCTGTTGGATTTGAAATTGGATAATTTGAATTTGAATTTAATGATAACTTTGCTATTAGCAAACAGCCAGTTTCAAGTGTAAGTGCTAATAAATCAGGTGAAGAATTTGAGAAAAGATTCACTGCATGTACCCTTATAACAGCAGAAGATTGAATACGACAATGAATTTGTTCGGAATGTAAAAAAACAAGTTTAACATTTTCATGATTTTGATTATCACTTTCCTGAGATAAATTATCAGTTTGAGAATCATCTTCTATAGGTGAAGAAGGAGAATAAATATCAATAGAATCATGTTTTATTACTATAATTTGTACATTTGACAAACCAGGATAAGCAGATGACAATAAATCTTTTTGTTTGATAAGCGAAGCACAATGAACCGCAGTGATTACTGTAGATCGTGCAATTGTTTTGTGAAGCAACACGCACTTCGGGTCATCATCTTCTTCCACGCAACTACTACACATTGATAAAATTACTCATGAACCGGAATTATGTACCGGAATAAAAATAAATAGTAGTGCGTAGCCAAGTATATTTTTTTTTAGATTGTTTACAAATAATTTGCAAATATCAGTAAATAATTAACGCGTATTAATTTCCCTAATACTATATATAATACATAAAAATGAATTTTAAATATTTTCCATTTATTTATATATATATATATATATGTATTCCCTATTTTTAAAAAAAGAAAAAAAATAAATAAATAAATAAATAAATAAATATATATATATATATATATATATTAATTTAAAATTAAGGATGCTTT
>JAJMCY010000175.1:0-15846 GCA_030565755.1 Ascobotryozyma cognata
ATACATACATACATACATACATACATACATACATACATACATACATACATACATACATACATACATACATACATACATACATACATACATACATACATACATACATACATACATACATACATACATACATACATACATACATACATACATACATACATACATACATACATACATACATACATACATACATACATACATAAATAAATAAATAAATAAATACAAATAATATATAATACAATACATACAATAATGAATAAACAAATATTAAATATTAATATTAATAAATCAATAGTAACTAATAAATAATTCACAGTGGAGTAAATTTAAAGGTAACCATCCAAAAATTAAGGAACCCTATAAGATTCCTAGGAGAATTCCGTTGCAATTCTGCATTTTGAAAACCAAAAAAGAAAACCCAAAAATTTTTGTTTTTCTAGATCTGGTATTTTTACAGTTTTCTACCTTTTAGGTTTCCATGTGGTTTCTATAATATAATAATTGGGGATTTGTTGGAAACCAGTAAATTGTGCCATGCACCACTTTATACGGTTTCCACTGGTTTTCATTTGATTTTAATTTGGCCTTTATTTGATTTCCGTTTATAGTATTTCCTTGCCATTTCGTCGCGCGTAAATAAAAATACTATATAATAATACAAACACTAAATAATAATAAATATTAACAATCTAAACAATAACAATACTGAATAATAACAATAATATATAATAACAATACTAAATAATACAAAGTACAAAAATACAACTTACTATTCTTACTCACTGTACCAAGTTTCTTACTTGAATAAGAGAAAAGATCATATAGTAAGTGAAAACAGGGTTTGTTAGTAAGCGATTATTGAGCCCAGGGTAATTAGCTGGTAAACTATATAGTAATTGTAAAAATAAAAATATATTACTACGTATTATATTAATATCGCTATAGCAACTAAAAAGTACAAATATTAACCAACGCAAAAATAAATCTGCAACTTTGAAAATGTCTACACCAGCGGACAAAGATGAAATTTTGGGGCTTTTTTCCAAGCTGAAAGCCCAAAAGGCGAACAAAGTGAGTCTTATGATTGTTATTTGTTTATTTGTTTATGTTTTTTTTTTTTCTATTTGTTGTGTTTGCTTTATATATATTTTTTTTTTAATTTATCATATTTTTTTTTTCTTGATCTATTTTTAATTACTCATTTTATACGATTTAAAAAAAAAAAAAAGAAAAAAAAAAAAAATATATAAATAAATAATTATACTAACTATAGATCTGTTTTGATTGTCCAGCTAAAAACCCAACATGGGCTTCAATTACATATGGGATATTTGTATGTATTGAATGTTCAGCAAAACATCGTAATATGGGAGTGCATATTTCA
Source organism: Ascobotryozyma cognata (assembly GCA_030565755.1). Taxonomy (NCBI): domain Eukaryota; kingdom Fungi; phylum Ascomycota; class Trigonopsidomycetes; order Trigonopsidales; family Trigonopsidaceae; genus Ascobotryozyma; species Ascobotryozyma cognata. Next base: position 1,382 of record JAJMCY010000175.1, read on the forward strand.
TTTATTAGATCAACAAATTTAGATGGATGGACACGTGACCAACTTAGAAAAATGAAAGTTGGTGGAAATGGAAAAGCAAAAGATTTTTTTATTAAACATGGTGGACGAAATATTGTTAATGGACATGATTTAAAAATAAAATATACAAGTTCTGTTGCTAAGCAATACGCTAAAGAGATTGAAAGGTTGGCATTAAATGATGCTCGTGCTTTTCCAGATTGTGTTGTGTTGGAAAATGATGGTGGTACCAATAATAATGAAGAAGTTGATGGCTCTAATGGGGCTGCTAATGATGATAATAGTACTAGTACTGATTCCTTTTTTTCTTCATGGGAAAATCCTTCTCTTATAAGAAAACCTACTCCACCAGTCGTATCCAAGCAACAATCTCCAGCCTCTTCTGGAAGTACAACCCCCTCTCAAGGTGCAGCAACTTCTTCTTTAAACACTAACCCAGCAAGATCTATAAAAGCAACCTCAATTAAAAGTAAAAATACTAAAAATTCAAGCACTAGAAAAACTGGATCAAGTATATTAGGGTCTAAGAAAAAATCTCATCCTGTTTCTAAACGAGTACACGCTGAGACTGCAGATATTGATTTTGATGAGATTGAAAAAGAAGCAAAAGCCGAGGCAGAAAATGCTCAAAAGTTGGGTTATAATCCTAATGATGTAAATGAAGATATTTTCAGTTTGAATGATAATAATACAAGTAATAATAAGAGTAAGACCACTAATTCTAATTTAGCATCCGACTTTGATTCTAATCTTTCAAATGGTGTAAGTAAACTATCTTTAAATAAGACACCATCTGCACCCGTTGTTCCACGTCTTGGTTTTGGAGCAGTCGCTGGCGCTGCTACTGGCACTGGTTCAAAGAATAATGAAAAGAAAGTTAGCTCAAATAGTTCAAACTCTTTTCAAAATGATACAAGTATTAATCCAAAATTTGGGAATCAAAAAGCAATCTCTTCAGATGAATATTTTGGTAGAAATCAATTTGATCCGAGTGCTCAGGCTGAAGCTCGTGGTCGTTTAAAGGCTTTTGATGGTGCTCAAGGTATCTCTTCTAGCCAGTATTTTGGTGAAGACGAAGAAGGGGCAGAGGAGGATGATTCTCCGCTTAATGATTTCACTTCTATAGAGCGTGCAGCTAAAGATTTTGCTGGTCGCTTTTTTGATACTGCTAACGACGATTTCGACCATCTTAGAGACGCAGTCGAACAAGGTGCTTCTCGTTTACAAGGCTTTGTCCGTGATTATTTGCATCAGTAGAGTTGGAGTTAAAGTTAAAAATAAAAATCTACAAAGTTAAACTACAAAGTTAAACTACAATGTATTAAGCTATATTGTCCATATGGTATATAAAACAAAGTAATAAACGTAAAATGCTACATAACTACATAGTAAGTAACTAATAGAGTAAAAAAAATTAACAAGAAAGAGTAAAATAAACAAAATAAACAAAATAAACAACAAAAAAAAAAAAAAATTCTATTCAATACGCAGGTTGTCAAACTTGATTGCCCCAGCTGAAATTAAGGCCGATTGGAGATCTTGAATCAAATCCACTGGATTTTCTATTCCCACACAAAGACGTATGAGATCTTCTGGAAGCGCTCTTTCCTTTCTAACCTTTGGATCTATAGAGGCATGAGACATTTTACATGGCATTGAAATGAGAGAATTGACACAACCAAAAGAGACAGAAATCGCCCATAGTTTAGTAGCTTCCACTATACGTTCAGAGAGTTGGACATCACCGGTCTCAAATGACAAGACCGCTCCTGCCCCTGTTGCTTGAGCCCAATGTAATTTATATTGCGGATGAGATTTTAATCCTGGATAATGTACAATAAAATTACAACTTTCTAAGAAATCAGCAACTTGTTGTGCATTTGACTGTTGTTTTTGAATACGTACAGCTAAAGTTTTAATCCCTCTTATTAATAACCAACTATCAAATGGACCTAAAGCACAACCAGTAGAATTAATTATAAAATATAAATCATCAGCTAATTTACTATCATTTACAGAAATAACACCCGCCATAATATCATGATGCCCAGAAAGATATTTAGTGGCAGATTCATATGAAATATGTGCACCTAATTCTAAAGGATTTTGAAACATTGGTGACATCATTGTATTATCTACAACTATTGTAATTTTTTCATGAAAATTTAATTTTTTACATAACTTTGAAATTTCAGCAATAGGTATAATTTTAATAAGTGGATTTGTTGGTGTTTCAAGCAAAATTAATCTTGTATCAGAATTAAGAAAATTTTCCACAGTTTTTAAATCTGTTGTATCAATATGATGGACAATAATTCCTCCATTGTTTTGTAAATAATTAAGCAACCGGTTTGTGCCCCCATAAACGTCGTCGCCCGCTATAACTTGGTCTCCAGGTTTCAAAAGCCGGGTAATTACATCTAATGCGCCCATACCACTACTGATTGCAAAGGACCGCCGAGCATTCATAATCTTACTTATATGTCTTTCTAAATGAGTCCTAGTCGGGTTTCCACTTCTGCTATAATCATATTCATTACTATGACCAGGATTATTAAGGTCATTCGTCTGTTTAAACGTAGCCGTTTGGTAAATAGGCATGCTTGAAGAATTGTACTGGTCTGTTGATTCAGAGAACACAAGTTCGGTCTCAAGAGAATACTTGCGCCCATTTCGCGGCGAAGACGGAGTCGGAGATGGTGGTAGTGGTGTCATTGTGTATTATTTTTTTGTTATTATTGTTTATTATTTATTGTTTACTATTTATTATTTATTATTTCTTATTTATTTTTTTTTTCTGTTTGTTCATATTAATTAAATTTTTTTTTAATTTATGAATTAATTAATTAAGTATTATGTAACTTGCTCTTTCTTATATTCTAGTTGCTATGGGGATTGTATATGGGAACATTATGTGATTCTCTCAAATATTATGTGATGTTGCTATGGTTATGATATTATAGTACTATTATATATCATAGTGTTATTGTATATTATAGTATTATTGTATATTATAGTATTATTGTATATTATAGTATTATTGTATATTATATTATTATTGTATATTATAGTATTATATTATATATATTAAAAAAAAAATTAATAGCATATATTGCTATATTATATTAGTATATAATACTATATGGTAAATATACTGCATAACATTACATAGTATAATATACTAATAAAATGTTTCATACGTAACTATAACAACGTATTTTATTTTAGACATTACCCTCTTTTCATATTACCCTATCATTTACCCGGTGTGGCACGTGACTTCCTTTGTTTACATTCGCATTTGACGTGAAGTAAACAAAAAAATAAAACAAAAAAACTAAATACAACATTCGGTGCTTATTTTCTTCTAGAGGAAAATAGTTTGTTTACTTTGCGTATAAGTAATAATAATAATATTATTATTATTTATTATTATTATTTATTATTATTATTTATTATTATTATTTATTATTATTATTTATTATTATTATTTATTATTATTATTTATTATTATTATTTATTATTATTTATTATTATTATTTATTATTTATTATTTATTATATTTATTATTTCTATTTATTATTTGTTATTATTTTTCTTATTATTCACTTATTTATTATTTTGCTTGTTTACATTTTAAATTGGGAAATTACCCCTCTTTTAGATTAATTAGTAAAAAAGCATTTATTGTTTATATTGTCAAAGTCATATCAGACTCATACCGGCTTTATACATTTTATCCATTTTAGGTAAAGAAGCATATATTTTGTGGAATATTTTAGAACTTTTTCTAACAATTTTGGAGCATTCTTAAGAATTGCAAAAAATACTAGTCTTGATTAGGAAATAAAGCATATACTATCACATAAGAATTATAATAAATAAATAATAGAATTATAATAAATAAATAATAGAATTAGAAAAAATAAAAATTTCCAAGGGTATATAAAGACGGAGTTTCTCTGTTTTATTCTTTTCAAATATTTATTTTTATTATATATAATATAATATAATATAATATAATATAATATAATATTTCAAATTTCATTGAAATTAATATTTTATTTATCTATTATTTAATTCATTTAATCATTCTACACACTCGAATATGGGTTTACGAGGCCCTAGAGAGGCAAACTTTAATACTAACACTAATAACACTAATAGCACTAGTAATACTGGTAACACTAGCAATAATAATGGTAATTCTAACTCTAATTTACACTCTAATTCGAACTCCAATGATACTAACACAGAACCAAGCAACCCCTATAACACACCCTCGACGCCAAAAAAAGCACTATGGAATCCAGCTAATACTAGTCCCCATTCCTCTTATAAATCACTAAACGATACACAACCAACTTCCTTTAGTTTGAATTTAAAAAGACCACCTAAAACCATTGGCGCTAGAAATTCTCCCACAAATAGATATTCGCCTGTGAGAAATTTGACAAGTAATGACACTAATCTAAACATAAATGACAATAACAAAGACATCGATAATGACAGTGACAATGATGAAGGCTCTACTGTATTACCTCTTCCACAATCTCCTATAAAATATCCATCACCTTCACATACTCCATTATTCGATTCAAAACCTGATCTATCCCATCCAAATAACTTTCAAAATTCAAGATCTTCAAGATCTCCAAGTCCCGCACTATCCATACCTCCAAGATCTTTTTCTCCTCTAAGAAAACCAGTGTCTACTTCTCCCTCTCCTTCTCATGGTCCATCCCAAGGTCCGTCTAATAGATATTCAAACCCCTTTACAGATTTAGCAAATAATCCTCAAACTATAATACCAATGGGACGCCTATCTTTGAGCACAAATGCTTCCCCAGAATTAAATGGGATTGAGGATCCTTTCACTTATGAATTATCTAGTCTTCCAACTAATAATAATAATAATACTAATAACACTGCAAATACTGAAATTATAAACATTAGTGATGACGATGATGACCAAGATCAGTTTATAAATAATGATTTAAATATTAATGATGCTCAGCCATCTATTTCTGGTCCGAAAACAAATTATTCATATGATACAACTCCATTGATTACAAATTCTGAATATCATTATAGTCAAGACGGTTTCGATAATGATCTTTATAACGCCCAACTTAATCATAATAAAGATATAACTGATTTTAAACAAAATGATAAATATCAAAAGTTAAATACGGATGAACTTGAACAAAGTTTAAATGATGAAAATAATAAAAGTGTCCAAAATTATCCACAGGATGAATATGATAATAAATCAATAGATTCAAGAGATTCTACTGATAATAGTCTTAAGGATAATGAAAATGAAAATCCTGTTGTTCTTTCAATAGAAGATTTTGCTTCTGTACCAGATAATGCACAACCAAGAAGATATAGAGAAATGGCTAGAAAGCAAATCGAATTAACCCATGGTAATCTAATTTTAGATTGTCCCGTTCCTACCAAACTTCAAAGCTTTTTACCTCGTCGTGATCATGATGAATATAGATATATGAGATATACGGCTGCCACTTGTGATCCTAATGAATTTGCAAACTCGGGTTATACTTTACGCGCTACTGATTATCAAAGAGAAATCGAATTGGCTGTATGTATAACGATGTATAATGAAAATGAACTTTCTTTTGCAAGAACAATGCATTCTGTTATGAAAAATGTTGCATACTTGTGTTCTAGAAATAAATCTAGAATGTGGGGGGAAGATGGTTGGAAAAAAGTTGTTGTTACAATTATATCAGATGGAAGACATAAAATTCATCCAAGGGTTTTAGATACCCTTGCTGCTGTGGGTGTATATCAAGATGGCATAGCAAAGAATTTAGTAAATGGAAAAGAAGTTATGGCTCATATTTATGAATATACAACACAAGTATCAATTGATGCAGATATGAAATTTAAAGGTGCCGAAAAGGGTATAGTACCTGTACAAGTGGTATTTTGTTTAAAAGAAAAAAATTTAAAAAAATTAAATTCACACAGATGGTTTTTTAACGCATTTTGTCCAATTTTACAACCAAATATTTGTGTAATGATTGATGTAGGTACAAGACCTGGAAATCATACTTTATACCATTTATGGAAAGCTTTTGATAGAGATTCGAATGTTGCTGGCGCATGTGGTGAAATTATTGCGGAAAAAGGTAAAGTTTGGAAAAATTTAATTAATCCTTTAGTTGCTGCTCAGAATTTTGAATATAAAATATCAAATATTTTAGATAAACCAATGGAAAGCGTTTTTGGCTATATTAGTGTACTTCCGGGTGCATTATCTGCTTATAGATATATTGCGTTAAAAAATGATGAAAAGGGTGAAGGTCCACTAACTCAATATTTTAAAGGTGAACATGCTGAAGGTAATCCATCAAGTAATATATTTACTGCAAATATGTATCTTGCCGAGGATAGGATTTTGTGTTGGGAATTACTTTCCAGAAAATCAGAAAAATGGTTATTACGATATGTAAGTGCTGCAACTGGAGAAACTGATGTACCTGACACTATACCTGAATTTGTTAGTCAAAGAAGAAGATGGTTAAATGGTTCATTTTTTGCAGCCTTATATTCACAACTTCATTTTAGACAAATATGGTATACAGATCATTCCGTTATAAGGAAATTATTTCTCACAATTGAATTCATATACCAATTTTTTTCCTTACTGTTTAGTTTTTTCTCTCTTGGAAATTTTTATTTAGCTTTTTACTTTATAGCAGGAGCATTAGCATCTACAAATGCAGCTTATGGATCTACTGCCGGTTTAGTTTTATTTGTTATATTAAGGATGGTTTGTATAATTGTTATGGCTGCACAATTTATAATATCCTTAGGTAATAGACCACAAGGTGCTAAAAACTTGTATTTAATATCATTTATTATTTTTGGAATTTTAATAATATATATAACAATTTGTTCTTTATATTATATTATCCATACAATTGTTAATCAAGGTGAAGGAGTTTCTATTGGAAATAATGGATTTACAAATATTGTTGTTTCATTAATATCAACTTATGGAATTTATTGGGTATGGTCATTTCTTTATCTCGACCCATGGCATATGTTAACCTCTTTTGTTCAATATTCACTTATGATTCCATCATATATTTGTACTTTACAAGTTTATGCCTTATGTAATACCCATGATGTTTCATGGGGAACTAAAGGTGATAATGAACTACATATGGATTTAGGTTCTGCCGCTGTAATAAAATCAAAAGCTGGTCAAGAAATTGTCGAAATTGAAATTCCATCTGGTCAAACTGATATTGATGCAGCTTATGATGATGCTTTAACAAATCTACGTGAACGTACACCAGATGAATCAAAACCTGTGGATAAACAATTACAAAAAGAAGATTATTATCAAGAAGTAAGAACTAGAGTTGTACTCATATGGCTAACCGCTAATATTATCTTAGTTGAACTTATGATACAGTTATTTTCTTATCAAGAGCCAGGAAAAAATGGATACTTAACTTTTATGCTTTGGTCTGTTTTTTGCCTAACCGCTTTTAAAGCTTTAGGCTCCTTATGCTTCTTGATAGTGCAAAATGTTAAAAAAATGGTTTATACTAGAGACAGCGTAGGAAGAAACAGTAGGGCATTTTTCAGTTCCTTACCTAACAGATTTAATAATTCAGTTAAAATGATGAGAAGTTGAATTCAGTTCTCTTTTATCTTTTGTTTTGTTTTGGGAGTTTATAATTCTAATTTATTATTGTGTGTCTTTTGTTATTTGTTATATTTATATATTTCTTTTTCTTATAAATAGTTTTATTAAAAATTTTGTTAGATTTGATTATATAGATTATTGGTTTTCTTGTATTTTGGTTTTTTTCTCTAGTCCATTGCTTAAATTTTTGTATTAATCTACTTTCTTTTAAAAAAAAGGTTATAATATAAATAAATAAAACATAATAATAGTATATAATTAATTGTTTTTCATATAATTTGTAAAATACATAAGTTTTCAAGCATATAATTATTGAAACATAAATAAAGTGTCATTAGAAGCAAAAAAAAAAAAAAATTCAAAATTTTGAAATCAAAAAATCAAGCATCTGCAAGTATAAAAAAAACTGGTTATGCAGTTATAATGCAATTCAAAAAACGAAAAGAAAAAAATAAAACGTGAAGAGAAAAACAAAAAACAAAAAGAGAAAAAGAGAAAAACGAGAAGAGAAAAAAGAGAAGAGAAAAACGAAAAGAGGAAAATGGAAAATGGGAAGGAAAAAAAAGGAAAAAGGAAAAAGGAAAAAGGAAAAAAAAAATAAAAAAAGAATAAATAACAAAAAAAGTAAAAACAAAACAAACAACCCCCAAAGTATAATGCATAAAGACATAAAAGCAACAATAATAAAAAAAAAAAATAAAAAAAAAAAAAAAATAAAAGTCACTATTATCAAACAGACATCAATAGATAACTAAATAATTAAAATATATGATATAATAGTAAAGTTTGTTATGAAACATAACCATCACTACTAATAACAAGTTAATTTCTTCTTTTTTTTTTCTTTTTTTTTGTCAATATTATTTTTACCACCCTAAAGAATTTTGAGACATCACAGGAGCAGAAATAGAAGTTCTTAAACTGTCCACACTTTCACTTTTCATTCTATTACTTCTATAATTCTTTGAAAAAAAATAAACCAAACCACTATAGACAATGAAGCCAGCCACTGAACCTATAGCAATTCCGATCGTTGCTTTATTTGCAGGAGGGGCACTAGTCGGGCCATCGCCTAAATAAAATGATTTTTGATTATTAGTAGAACTAATGTAAACCCCTGAGGCAAATGTACCATCATCACTTGTCGAAGAATTTGGATCATTATTCGATGAGCCGCCATTTCCAGCAGATGTTTGCTGATCTATTTCTTTCATTGGAATTGAAAGATCAATCATAGCCATTAGTTGGTTTATTGCCTCACTTGAAGAGTTAAACATTGCTGGATCTGCGTTTTGTAATGAAGATATTAAAAGGTCAACAGCATCAGATGGAACATAAGTATAGGCAACAGAAGCTATATAAGAAAGACGAGGAGAATAATATGGCGCAATTTCACTTACAAAAAAGTAACTGCGATTGTATTCAGAAGCACCATTATACATTCCCTCAGGTAAAAAATAAAATATTTGAGCTAGAAGAACTGAACTTGATACTATTTTAGTATAACTCATAGGCTCTTTAAACCCAATATATAAGCGGGTTGTATCTTCGGGTACGCTAATATTTGAATTAACAATAACTTGTGGCAACCACGTAGGTATAGATGTAGCTATAGCTGTAGAAGGATCAGCACTATTTCCACTATCTAACACTGTTGGTTGTGTGGGATAAACTAGCGTAGTAGGAAGCCAAGCATAATTATCGGAAGTTGCAGATGAAGCAGGAACATTAGAGTTCACGTATGTTTTCGAGGAAGGCCTTATTGATTGTTTAGCAGGATGAGAGACAAGATAATTTGAAGACATTCTCAACTCAGATTCATAATCTGACGAATAACTTGGTTTTACAGAAGTAATAGTAGAAGATGTAATAGAAAATATCTCAGAACTAAATAAATCTGAATCTTCTGTACTTGTTGCAATATCAGAAGATAAAGTTTGGAAGGAACTAGAATCTGAAATATGATGAGAAGATAATATAGACGCACCATTAGCACTTGAACTAGTACTAGAAACTAAGCCCTCAGAATAATCAGATGAAACAGGGATATTTGACGAGCTAAATACTGGTGAAGAACTTAAAACATCATTCGAAGTAAAAGAAATCGTACTCGAAGCTTCATCTGAAGAAGGCATAGTTGAAGTTGAACCGCTATATACATCTGATGATAGCGTAGAAATATGTAATGAAGATGAAATAATTGATGAAGAGTCTATAGGCACAATGCTTGAAATAGAAGCACTTTCCACATCTGACTGTGAAGATTTAGGCATGCTTTGATTATTAATAGATTCAACAGAGAAAGTTTCAATAGAGCTCGAGCTTGATATAGCATTAGATGGTGGTATATCTGAGCTCTGCTCAACTTTAAAACTAGATGAGGGTGTTAAAGTAACTTGCGAATTACTATATAACTCTGAAGTTTTTGATGCAGGATTAATTAAAATACTGCTAGTCTCGGACAATGTAAGTGATCCTGAGTCTGTGGGTAAAGTGGATAGAGAAGATGGCAAACTTTTGATTTGACTATCAGAAATATCACTATCATTAAAAGTAGAGATACTTAAACTGCCAATTGTTGATACTCTACCAATTTCGCTAAAAGAGGTATTCTCATTAGTAACAGGTATATTGGGAGTTTCAAAAGAAGGTGTAGAAGTAGATACTGTATATGGTGGAGTTTCAACAGATGATGTAGAAGTAGATTCCTTATATGTGGGAGTTACAATAGGTAATGTAGAGGTAGATTCTGTAGATGCTGGAGTCACAATAGGTAATGTAGATGTAGGTTCTGTAGATGCTGGAGTTACAATAGGTAATGTAGGTGTAGATTCTGTAGATGCTGGAGTTACAATAGGTAATGTAGATGTAGATTCTGTAGATGCTGGAGTCACAATAGGTAATGTAGATGTAGATTCTGTAGATGCTGGAGTTACAATAGGTAATGTAGATGTAGGTTCTGTAGATGCTGGAGTTACAATAGGTAATGTAGATGTAGATTCTGTAAGTGTGGGATTTACAATAGATGATGTAGAAATAGGTTCTGTAAGTGTGGGGTTATCATTAGGAATAGAAATAGATTCCATTGAAATATATTGACTAGGGATGGATTCAGTAGATAGCACATTTGCGGCAATAGAGCTTGTGGGTGTTTCGTCATAGCTAGGGAAAGATAATTGTGCAAACGGCGGTAAGCCAGAATTCATAGACATATCAGCTAATGAAGACGATATAGAATCTAAATCTCCTGTTTGTGATATGCTGGTATAATCTGAATTGATTGAAGATGGTGACAAGCTGGGAGACTGTTCATTATCTGTTGCAGTAATAACAGGATATATTCCAGTTTCCGTAGAAGGATGCACGTTAGTAAATGTAGTTATAGAAAAAATAAGCGAATCATCATCGCTAAGTGTAGTAGTGCTACTTAAAGTAGATAAGGAAGAAGTTGGCCCATTTGAGCTACTAAAAGGAATAATTAATGAACTATCAATAGGCTCGGAGCTAGATAAAGAAGAAACAGACGAAGTTGTTAAAACGATGCTAGAACTGTAAACACTAGTTGGTTCAAAAGGTAACGAAGAAACATTTGATGTAATTTGTTCATCAGATATAGAAGATGAAGAAGAGGTTGGATTTAAAACTGAATTAACCGTAACTGAAGCTAAGATTGAAGAATCCACAGTTGGATATTCAGGCTCCAAATCCGAAGTAATAATGAAAGAAGAAAAATTATCATCTGATATAGACGATGAAGAAGAAGTTGGATTTAAATCTGAATTAACCGTAACTGAAGCTAAAATTGAAGAATCCACAGTTGGATATTCAGGCTCCAAATCCGAAGTGATAATGAAAGAAGAAGAAAAATTCTCATCAGATATAGACGATGAAGAAGAGGTTGGACTTAAAACTGAATTAACGGTAACTGAAGCTAAGATTGAAGAATCCACAGTTGGATATTCAGGCTCCAAATCCGAAGTGATAATGAAAGAAGAAGAGAAATTCTCATCAGATATAGACGATGAAGAAGAAGTTGGATTTAAAACTGAATTAACGGTAACTGAAGCTAAGATTGAAGAATCCACAGTTGGATATTCAGGCTCCAAATCCGAAGTGATAATGAAAGAAGAAGAGAAATCCTCATCAGATATAGACGATGAAGAAGAAGTTGGATTTAAAACTGAATTAACGATAACTGAAGCTAAAATTGTGGAATCCACAGTTGGATATTCAGGCTCCAAATCCGAAGTGATAATGAAAGAAGAAGAAAAATTCTCATCAGATATAGACGATGAAGAAGAGGTTGGACTTAAAACTGAATTAACGGTAACTGAAGCTAAGATTGAAGAATCCACAGTTGGATATTCAGGCTCCAAATCCGAAGTGATAATGAAAGAAGAAAAAAAATTAGGTAGATATGAATCAGGATTGCTAGAAAAAGAAACTGGTGTCTCTGAAATAGAAGAAAGTCCCTCAGAAAAAGAATCCGGCACTGTAAAACTAGAAGAGCCTTTTTCCACGTCACTCGATGATGAAAATGAAGATAAATCACTTTCAACTGGATTTGAAGAAGAAACCAAGGATGTTAAATCTGATGAAGATATAGTTGTAGAGTCAGATGAAGAAATTGGTGAACTAGCTGATGGCGAGGATGTTAAATCTGATGAAGATATAGATGTAGAGTCGGATGAAGAAATTGGTGAACTAGTTAATGACGAGGATGTTGAATCTGATGAAGATATAGTTGTAGAGTCGGATGAAGAAATTGGTGAACTAGTTGATGGCGAGGATGTTAAATCTGATGAAGATATAGATGTAGAGTCGGATGAAGAAATTGGTGAACTAGTTGATGGCGAGGATGTTAAATCTGATGAAGATATAGATGTAGAGTCGGATGAAGAAATTGGCGAACTAGTTGATGACGAGGATGTTGAATCTGATGAAGATATAGATGTAGAGTCGGATGGAGAAAATGGCGAACTAGTTGATGACGAGGATGTTGAATCTGATGAAGATATAGATGTAGAGTCAGATGAAGAAATTGGCGAACTAGTTGATGACGAGGATGTTGAATCTGATGAAGATATAGATGTAGAGTCGGATGGAGAAAATGGCGAACTAGTTGATGACGAGGATGTTGAATCTGATGAAGATATAGATGTAGAGTCGGATGAAGAAATTGGTGAACTAGTTGATGACGAGGATGTTAAATCTGAGGATGATGATGAAACTAAGGTTGGACTAGAGCTTGTACTACTTAACGTGTTTAAATTATCCGAACTAATTGTAGAGAAAGCCATATCCATACTAGAAGTTTCAGGAGAAGGACTGGGGTAAGAAGTTTGCTCAGAAGATGAGATAGGACTTGAACTAGTTGTGGTAAGAAAACTTTCACCAAATGTGGAAAATAAAGTTGAGTAAAATTCAATTTTTTCGGCTGGCATTATGTAGTTCGGATATACATGGATAAACTCTTCTGAATTATCACTATTTGCTGTTTTTGTCGAATAATATGATTCTTTTGGCACGGGGGTATAAGAAATTCTTCTTCTAGGAGTGCTACTTGTAACTTCTGAATAATCATCATCAAAGTACTCCGAGGAAGTCGTTGGAGTTGATGTATATTCTGAAATTTCCGATTGTGAAGAGGATGAAGTAGTCTCTAAATCTAGTTGTGCTTGGGATGAAGAAAAAGCGATTTGATCTGCGGAGGAGTCATTTAAATTTGTAGATAAAAGATCCCTTACTTCTAACTTATGATTTAGCTGTGGATCAGGAGCGGCAATATCAGTTTTGTTTTGAAATTCTGACGAAATAGTAGGCTTTTCTGAAAAAATTGTATTATTATGATATTGATAATTTTGTTGCGCTGCAGCTATTGAAGATGAAATTAAAATATGCAGTAATAAAAAACTTAAATATTTTATGTTTCCTGCATAACATAGTTTCCGCCGTCTATGACGGTTATCTGTGCATGTTGAGAAAAGATACATGAGTATCTGTGCTTTATTAATTTACTTTTTAATTTAATTCGTCTCTTTATCTCTGTGATGATAAATATACCAAGCTTAAAAGCATTAGTATAGTAAAAAATCCAAAACTTGCGAATAGTTGATTAGAAAAATGATACTATTTAGGAATATAACATGTAATAAATAAATATAGTACGTATAGTATATAAATAGCGTGCGTGTATTATTAGTAATGTTTGTTTATTTAAAACTAAAATTACTATAATTTATTATTCCAAATAAAACCGCAAAAATGTGACGGGGGGGAAAAAAGGGGAAAAAGAAAAAGGAGAAAAAGAGCAAAAAAACTAGTATTTATAATCTTGTAAAAGTGAGTATATGCAAAAAAAAAAAAAGCAAATAAAAGATCGCTAAAAAGAAAAACAAAAGAAAAAATAAACCAATGAGAGCTCGAGTTTGGAAAATAAATTAAAATAAGTTTAAATAATAGCAAAATAATAACAAAATAAATAAAACCTAATAAGCAAAACAGGAAATAAAAGACTAAATAGGAAAAAATAAATAGTATAATAGAAAAAATCGACCAATGAAAGATAACAAGGCGTAAATAAACAACCTAAAAAGGAAATTAAAACAAATTAATAAAATAAACAAAGTCAAATCAAAATCAAAATCAAAACAAAAATCAAAACAAAGTCAAAACAAAATCAAAACAAAGTCAAACTGATTTGTTGTTAGCAACGGTCATTTTCAAATCAATATAATAAAACCAATCTAGTCCCACT
>JAJMCY010000176.1:0-23842 GCA_030565755.1 Ascobotryozyma cognata
TATTTATATTTATATTTATATTTATATTTATATTTATATTTATATTTATATTTATATTTATATTTATATTTATATTTATATTTATATTTATATTTATATTTATATTTATATTTATATTTATATTTATATTTATATTTATATTTATATTTATATTTATATTTATATTTATATTTATATTTATATTTATATTTATATTTATCTATATATTTATATTTATATTCCTACGATTTACCTACCGGTATCCCATAGGTTTCCAACTTATTTCAGTTTCCAAAGGGTATCCCACATGTATATATATGGTTTCCATGGTAAAATAATTGGGATCCTTATAAAACGCTTTAAAAATTGTACTCGTTTCTTAAGGCCCTCTCTGAATTATTACTACTTCTTTACGGTTTCCGTAAGGTTTCTTTCCTATTTAAAGACAGTTTAGTTTCCATACCATTTTTGTCCTGCCGTGTATTCATATATTCATATATTCTTATATTCTTATATTCTTATATTCTTATATTCTTATACTGGTAATATATAGTTGTTTAATATATTCTATAATTTTATCAATTGTACATAAATTTTCTAATTCACGTATTTTTATATCTCTTTCTTCCTAAATATATATATAACAAAAACGTCACCAAGTAACCTTTTAACACTAAGTAAGAAAAGTAAAAAAAGTAAATTGAGTAAATTTAATAGTAATGAACAAAAAACAGTTTTATTTAGAATAATACTATAGCAACATCGAAAAAACATTGAAAAAATTTAATTAGGTAAAACCCTAAAAAGAAGTTCTTTTAATCCGGGTAATAGCTTATGAAAAGCAGAATGAATTTAAAACATTAGAATCAGAAAAAAAAAAAAAAAAAAAAAAAAAAAAAAAAAAAAAAAAAAAAAAAAAAAAAAAAAAAAAAAAAAAAGCATAAAAAAAACAAAGAAAAAAAAAAAAAAAGAAAATATTAAAAACTTTTAAATTAATTTTTTTTTTTTTTATATTTTTGTTTTTAACCATTACCATACGTTTGTTTTTGTATTTATTATTTTATTTTATTTTATTTAATTTAATTTAATTATTTTTATTTTTATTTTTATTTTTTTTCCCTATTGCACCTTCAATAGCGAAAAATAATGTCTTTTAAAGACAAGGAAGAAGAAGAAGAATACTTTTATACACATAATATTGGCAAAAGAGATATATCAAATAGTATTAATGATGGGAGTAGTATAATTATTAGTAGTAATAGTAATAGTAATAGTAGTATCGGAAGCAAAATAAGTTTAGGTCACAAGAATAAACCAATAAACCAACAAATGAAAATTTCTTTTGATAATATTTATAAATTTATACTATCTTGGTTAAATAGAAACAGAAGAATTTCAAATATTTTATATATAACAATTGTAATACTTTTCCTCATTTTATATTTTTCAGGGGCTTTTACACATAGAATTTTAGGCGGATCAAAAATTGTTATTATTCTTGCTGCAAACCATGGTGGTGGTGTTATGCAATGGAAAGGGCCACAGGAATGGGCATTGGAAAAAGCTTCTATTGCTAACAAAAAGGCGTATGCAGATAGACATGGTTACGATTTAGCTATAAAGGATGTAAGTGAAAAAAAAAGATATGCTCATGAATGGAGAGAATCATGGGAAAAATCTGATATTTTAAAACAAGTTATGCGTCAATATCCACGTGCTGAATGGTTTTGGTGGTTAGATCTCCATACTTATATTATGGAACCACAACTTTCACTCGAAAAACATATTTTTTCAAGAATTGGTAAGAAGAATGATATTGTACAACGTTCAATAGAATATTATAATCCTTTAAATGTTTCCGTAGATATACCTTATGTTGATTATTCAAAAGATATTAATTTACTTATAACACAAGATTGTGGTGGTTTCAGTTTAGGCTCCTTTTTTATAAGAAGATCGGAGTGGACTGATAGATTATTAGATTTTTGGTGGGACCCTGTATTTTATGAACAAAAACATATGGAATGGGAGCATAAAGAGCAGGATGCCTTAGAATATATTTATTCTCAACAGGCATGGGTTCGTTCTAGTACCGCTTTTCTTCCTCAACGAATGTGTAATTCTTTCCCTCCTGGTGCTTGTGCTGAATTTGCTGAAGATTCAAGATTTTTTTATAATGAACATGACAGAGATTTCGTTGTAAATATGGCTGGCTGTGAATGGGGACGAGATTGCTGGAATGAAATGGAGGTTTTTAATGCTTTGGATAAAAAATTACATGCAAAACGTTTTTGGTTTTTTTAATTTGCAATTTATTTTTTTTATTGTTGTGCAATTTTATTGTTTGCTGTTTTTTTGTTTAATAAATTTAATGAGGAGAAGAGTACGAAAAAAAAAAAAAAAAAATTAAAAAAAAAATTAAAAAAAAAAAAAAAAAAAAAAAAAAAAAAAAAAAAAAAAAAAAAAAAAATTAAATTCTAGTATAACCGTCATAGTTTATATATTATATGATATTATAAAGATATAAGTTGGCATGTTATTTATATATTAGCACTCATTTTCATTTTTTTATTTTTATTTTTTTTTTCAAGTTTTCAGTTTTCATTTTTCATTGTATTTTAAATTTTTTATTTTTATCCCTTCTATTTCTACTTTTTTATTTTTATTTTTGTTTATATTTTTATTTTTATTTTCATTGTCATTTTTATTTTATTTCTTTTTTTACTTTTTACTTTTATTCTTGAGTTTTATCCTTTGTTGATACTTTATTTACTTCATAAATGGCAGTCAGGAATTGTCAATAATTAGAAAAATTAATTACTATACCAACATATTACAATATCATTATTCGTTGACTGTTATTTTAAATATAAACTAATATAATACTTTAAAGAATTTATTTTAAAATACAGATAAAAGACTTTACATTTATATGTGCAAATTGACCAACTACCAATGTATATTTATTTGTTAAAGTGAAAGAAAGAATCACAAGAAAAAAAAAAACATTGTTAAAAAAAAAACATTATCTAAAGGAAAAACAGAAACAAAAACAAAATAAACAAAACGTACTTTTGAAAGATCTATCAAGTTAGAAATTATATTTCTATGGATATTTAATGTTTATATAATCCATAAGGGGTAGAATGACCATTATGATGAGCAGAAGAGGAATTTTGTAAGTTTAAAATACCATTAGAATTTAGTTTTTTAGATTCATTCACCAATGTAGTTAAAGCTTTGATTAATCTATTTATTGCATCATCAGTAATTTGATGATGGAAAGCTAATCTACCTCCCATTACTTTAATACCTTCCTTTTCACATTCTTCAACTAATCTTTTCACTGGAATATTCGATTTTTTTAAATCTATAAATATAAAATTAGTTTGTACAGGAAATTGGAATTGAATGCCTAAATTTGAACTTAAATATTCAGCGGTTTTTATTGTATTTTCATGAACCGCTGGAAATTTTGGTAAAACCTCATCTAATGCAACATTCGCAGCGGCAGTCAACAGACCAGCTTGTCTAATACCGCCACCCATCTGTTTTCTAAAATGTCTTGCTTTTTCAATAAACTCATTTGAGCCAACAATAATTGAACCAATTGGAGCACCAAGACCTTTTGAAAGACAAAGTGAAACAGAATCAAAATGGGAACAAATTTCTTTAATGCTAACTTTTCCGGCGACAGAAGCATCCCAAATTCTTGCACCGTCAAGGTGTAAAGCAATATTATTCTCATGTGCAAATTTTGAAATTTTTTTAATTTCTTCAATAGGTAATACAGTTCCTTGCAATGTATTTTCTAGAGATATTACACGTGTTGGACATGTGTGAATATCATCACCTAATATAACATTATTAATAACATCTTGATATGTTATATGATAAGTTCCGCTTTCTGGTCTCACTGCTGAAACTTGTGAAGCTGACCATGCAGCTATTCCACCAGCTTCCCAACAGTAAACATGCGATCTATAATCACAAAGTGCACTCTGAGGTGGATTTCTTAAATGGACTCTTAAACATAATTGATTTCCCATTGTACCAGAGACAACAAATAGTGAAGCAGGTTTTCCTGTTAATTTACAAATCCTTTCTTGAAATTTATTTGTTGTTTCATCTTCTTGATAAACGTCATCTCCGTGAGTTGCTTTATTTATAGCATCAAGCATTGCCTTTGTAGGTGTAGTGAATGTATCACCTAAATATGTTAGATTATTAATTACACATTAATAATAAATTATTAAAGGTTTAAAAATTAAAATTCAATTCAATTCAATTCAAAAAAAAAAAAAAAAAAACATACTCCGAAAATCATTCCAAGCTGTCGACATTGTTCTTCTAAAAAATTTCAATGATTGCATAGAAAATCTAAAAAAAACCTAAGAATATTTTTCTTTTCTAAATAAATTTGTCAAAATTTGTTGAAAATTTGCCAAAATTTGCCAATACTTTTTGATGAAATTAGTATCAATTTATAGATTAAAAATAAACTAATTTATTATTCTTCAGTCTATTATAAAAAAACGATTTTTGTTAGGGTTCTTATGACTAATATTAAAAATATACCCTAATTGGAAATACGTTCTATTTAAAGAAATTGTTGGGCAATATATTTTTTGAGGTGGGCATTGTTTTAATTGGTTGGTATATATTTATATATTTGTTTATATATATTTGAGTTACTAAATGAATATTAAATATTAAAAAATTGCATAATATATTGTATAATATTTGTATGGGAAGTATATCCATATTTATATATATTATTCTAAAACTCTTTTTGTATGGGGACTACAAAATTCATTTTCCCAAGTCATAATCAATTAAATATTAATATACCCATGTAAAGTTTGTACCATTAAACTCACCTAAAGAAAAAAAAAAAAAGAATATCTATAAAACTAGAAAATCTATAAAAACACCCAACCAAGTAAATAAACAAACAAATAAATGAATAAGTAAATAAATAAATAAGTAAATAAATAAATAATAGTAATAATAGTAATAAATATTATAATATAAATAACCGTAATTCATAAGGGTGCAATGCAAAGGCATTGTGAATAACTAAAAGCATTCAAAAAATCATTAGTTCATAAACAAAAAAAGAAATCGCACTATAGATTATAAACCTTGTACAATACTAAAATAAAAATTTATATAAAGATGCATAGATCAATATACAAATAAAAATATACTTCAAACATTTCTCTGAAAAGAAAAACATGAGTAATCTTTAAAGGTTGAAGATTTTCCATCTAACATAATTTCTGCCATAATATGACCAGAAGCTGGAGCAAGAGATATACCCCAAGATCCATGTCCTGCATTAATATATATTTCTTCTGCGCCATCAAGTAATGTAGGAGGTACACGATCTATTATAGGAAGTCCTCCACGAATTATAGGTCGAGTACATATAGACATATCTGAAATTTCAATATCTGTTCCACAATATTTTTGCGCTGCTGAAAATAAATCTTTAAAATTTTTGAAATTTTCTTCTGAAATATCGCTAAAATGTATTTCTTTATTTTCTTCAGTACATTGAGATCTATTATTATTATTATTATTATTATTATTATTATTATTATTATTATTATTATTATTATTATTATTATTATTATTATTATTATTATTATTATTATTATTCTTATTATTATTATTATTATTATTATTATTATTATTATTATTATTATTATTATTATTATTATTATTATTATTACTATTATTATTATTATTATTATTATTATTATTATTATTATTATTATTATTATTATTATTATTATTATTATTATTATTATTATTATTATTATTACTATTATTAGTTTTATTAATATTATAGTTATTTCTCCTATCATTATCATTATTATTTTCATTTTTATTTTTATTATCGTGCTTATCGTTGTTTAAATAAGGTGGATTTAAAAAATATGTATTTGCATTGATAATAATTTCTTTTTTTTTAGCAGCCCATAAAATATCGTCCTTAGGAAATCCATGTTTATATATTCCACAAATATATAAATCACCATTTGCTCGAAGATATATTTCAGGACTCCAAGGACGCTCATTTGTACTTGAAGGAAATAATACATCCGTTACAAATGGAGGTGACATTGAAGGAAATGATGAGGAGTGTAGATATGAATTTCCACAATTATTTTTACCTTTAATACTTTCCTGTCCATTTACTTCTCCAAAAGAATTATCGTTTACTCTTTTTTGCTTTTCATCCAATACAGGACTTGTTAATGAAGAATTGTAATAATCAATTTCGGATGAACTTATATAAATCGATTGATTCTCAACTTTTAATTTTTCATTAGAAGAATCTTCCGTATGCTGAAAAATTCCAGCTGCTGGGGAATTCAAATCGTCAAAATCATCAATTCGCGCATACCGAGATGCTTCATTTGAAACTAGTATACGCGAATAAACAAATCTATCAGAATCATCCGATTTCTTTCTCCTTTGATCACGTGTTTTATATAAATATTCTTGTTCTTTCTTCATATCATCCGTCATTGAAAATTCTTCTTCATTATAACTGCTTTTAAAATAAGATTTATCAATACTATCCTCATTTCTATTTGGATTATTTATATCAGAAATAAAATCTCCAGTAAGTTCAGACGAAGAACAAGATGATGGTAAAGAAGATGATAAAAAACTAGGAGATAAAAAACATTTCGTGTTTCCTTTTTCCTTAGTAGTGGAGTATTTTTTCTTAGGTATTTTTAAAGCCGATAGATTTGACCCCTCGTATGAGCTTCTTGAACGATTCTTCTCATAGTATTTATTTCCTTTAAGTAGTGAAAAATCTGCCGTAGACGGGTACGAAGAAAAAATTGGTAAACTTTCTGACTCCTCTAAAGAAATGCTAGAAAAAGTGTTATTAAAGGATCCCGGCTGGGCTGAAATATGCGCAATTGGGAATGCTGATTTTATTAACGTTTTTTTATAACTTGTTGTGTCAGTAGGGGATATCATTTCAATTTCATCATTATTGTTATTACTATTAAGAATATAATCATTTTGGTAACTCAAAGTGGTATTTAAAAGAGAAATTTTCTTTTTTTTTATTTTAATTCTAGACTCATAATCATCTGCATTGCTGTTTAAAACAATAGATGACGGATCATCTATTCTATTTATAAACTGGTTAGAAGATGGAGACGATGTTAAAATGGAATTGCTGGATAATGGAGATGTCGACGAAACAGATGCAGTTGTAGTAACTGGAAAAGAAAAAAAATTGGAAGAATATATAGATGAAGGTGTTGAAGATGAGATTGATGAAGATTTTGATGATGAAGATGCTGAAGATACTGAAGAAGATGTTAAAGAAGGTGTTGATAGTGGTGTTGATGAACAAGATAAAGGAAAGGAATTTTGTGTTTGGCGTGAACGACACAACATTGAATAACCAGAAACTGGAATAATTGGTATTTTTAAATTATTTGCTGAAAATAGATTTTGCAAAACAGAAGTAGACCAAGCGCCAGATGCAATGAGAAGTTTATTAAACTTAATATCGATTGATTGAGGAAGATCAACTTCCTTTAAATTAGTATTACATAGATTTTTTGAAGTACAAACCAATTTTCCAAAGTATCTAAATGAAGAATCATTACCCAAAGGAGGGCAAAAAGAAAAAGACGGGAAAGCAGAACGTTTCTCGTAAGAAGTAGTATTTGAAACCGAGATATTAGATTTAATATTTTGTAAATGACTTGATCTGTTAACCTGTTTTAAAAATTTTATTCCATTGAGTTCTTTCTTTAAAGAATGAAGATCATTATATTCGGGGTTCTTCCGAATAAATTCTAAAGAATATGGATGAAGTATTTGTGCACCCATCGCCTTGCATCGTTCTAATAAAAAAGAACAAAACGCATGAGGGTCAATTATTGCAGATTCATGAGGATATGAAATCAATTGTGCAGAAGAATATCCTGTTAGCCAAGATCTTAGTGCAACTGGGTTATTTTTGAGTATAGATTTTGAAGGATTTGAATTTGGAGATGCACTCAAATTTACATTGGGAGTTGATGCTAAATTCCAAGCCCTAGCAGGAATATAGCCCCATTTATCTCTACCGGAAAACTTATGAGCAAGATGGGCATGCATTTCAAATGATAACGAAGCTAAGGCAGCCATAGTATTTGAAAACCACATACGAGTTATAAACCCACCCGCTTTACCCGAGGCACAATCGAAAAGTTCATCTAATGGATCAATTAATACCACAGAAATCGTTGGATCAAGTGATAACAAAGAATAGGCTGATGAAAGACCTATTATTCCACTTCCTAGTATTAAGACAGAAGTTTCCATAGGAAATTTTTCGAATAAAAAAATATTTCAATACCAATAATTAAATTTCTCAAAGAATAAAGAATGCCTAATACCCATTTATTAAAGGAATGAAGGTATTTCAGAATTAGAAATACAATGAATAAGATAAAAAAAAAAAAAAAATAAAGTAAATTAAAATAAATCAAAATAAATTAAAATAACAAATTAAATTAAACTGAGTTAAAATAAAATAAATTAAACTAAATTAAAATAAATTAAATTAAATTAAATTAAATTAAATTAAATTAAATTAAATTAAAATAAATTAAATTAAATAAAATAAAATTAAACTCAAATAAAAAAATACAAGTAAAATAATATAATATAATACAAGTAAAATATAATATAATATAAAAAATAATACCAAATAAGACAATGCAAAACTATTATTTTTTTTAAAAAAATAATAGTCGGGGATAGAACTGAAAAAAAAAAAGATAATAATTAAAATAAAATAAATTAAATTAATTTAAATTAAATTATTTTATTTTAATTTTTTTATTATTTTAAGAAAGAATTAACTCAAAATCAATAAGGCACTGTTTAGTATAATACCTATCATAAAAAACCAAAAATGAAATATTACGGAATAAATTCAAAGAACAAATTCACTAACTAATTCAAAAAAATACCCAGTTGGAACTGAGTATTTTCAATTAAAATAAATGCTAAATCTTTTGATATTTTTATAAAAGATTTAATAACACCAATAAAATTTATTAAATTAAACCGCAAAGGTTAATCCAAATTAGTTAAATAATATAATAGGGTCAAAATAAAAGTGAGAATTATATCTCCTGTAAAATATTTCGTTAGCATATTTAATATAAATGTTAATATAGAGGTAATAAAAGCTAAATAATTTATTAATATATTAATATATAATATATTAATATATTAATATATAATATATTAATATATTATAGAATTAAATACAGAAAAATACGATAGAATACGGTGCAAATAGGTAGGAAGGACATAATCAAATATATGAAACAGTTTAATGAATATTAAAATGAAATAAGTAAATAAAAATAATAATAATAATAATAATAACCAATAATTAATAACACTAAATAAATAGAAATAATCTCTCATCGCAGATTTGTATAAATTAATAATAAATTATTATACGGATCAACGAAAAAAAAAAACCAAAAAAAAAAAAAATGAAAAGCCTTACTCAAATTAATTAGTCTACCAAGTTTAAATTAATTAGTTTATTTCTCAAGCTACTTTTAACGACAATTTTTACGTTAAATTTTGTAAATCTTTGTAAAGCGGGATTTTTTAAAATATAAATAATCCTTCAAACGCCGTTTAAAACGGTAATTACTTTTAAGACATAAATTAATTCAATGTAAAATATATTCAATTTTATGTTATTCATATAAGTTATAAATAATAAATATAGATAAATAATTTCTTATAAATATTTAGTTATAATTATTGACTGTTTTATTAAAAATTTATGTAAACATTATATATACACGCATATATATATATACATGCTTTTACCTTTTTTTTTTTTTCTTATTTTTTTTTTATTTATTCCATTTACGAATACAGTCCACTTGATAGTGCCTAACTTAAACTTTGTACCCCTATAATATAATAAGCTTACATAATATGTCTCAAAATCTGGCTAAACATTTTATTATTTTATTGCTAGTTTTAAATTAGTATGGGGGAATAGATAGACAAATAAGTACCTAGAACAGTAACAAAAAGTAAATTAATAATATAATATTAAAATATATTATAAAATGTATAACAAAAACTGTAATAATTATAATCTAACTGTAATTAATTAAAATCCTTAAATACTGAAATCTGGAATCTAGTCGAGATGCAGTTCTAGATACATGTTACTATAACAACACGTATTTTAATTATATGAAATTTTTTTTTTAGTATGCTTTAATTAGTCATTTGTTCACATGATGAATTAATTAATAATACAGTATTCCCTCTCTAAGTGCACACCCTCGGTGGACAGATTTGGTGTGCACTTATAGAGGGATGTGCATTTTATACAATCAACACGTGACCCATCACATACTAATTCAAGGTAGCAACCGATTTCGTGGACGATTTTAGTGTGCACTTAGAGAGGTAATACTGTAAATGTATCCTAGTTAAGAAGTGGAGAAATCTAAAGAATTTTACAATATTACCAAACTTATTTAAAATCCCTTGATTACGTGCTTTAGATTATTATTTATTGTTTTTTTTTTATTGATATTGATATTTGTATTTAGATTTATTATTATCAATTATGTATGTAATCACTCATTTGTCAATTTGTCAATCAATAATATATTTATTAGATACTACACCATGTTAATCTTATATTTCCGTAAAGTTTCATAGTAATTGTAATTATTTAAATAATTTATTTGTATATTAAATAATACATATTTTATTATGTTTAGTATAAATAAAATTCTTAAATATAAAATAAATAAATAAATAAATAAAGAAAATATTAAGTCATGCTATAAACGAGACAAGGAAAAATTAAGTAGAAACAAACATTCACATAAATCAAAATACAACTAAAAATTTGTGGTTTTTTTTTTTATTTTTTAATTTTTTTCCTATAATTCTTCTTTTTACCATTTTTTTTTTCTTTTCTTTGGTTAATTTCATTTTCTTATTCATATACTAAATTCATACTTTCAAAGCTTTAACAGCACTAATTATAGTATCAACGACTGATGGATCTGATAATGTAGAAGTATCACCAAGTTGGTCTTCTTCACCAGCAAGTACTTTTCGTAAAATTCTACGCATAATCTTTCCAGAACGAGTCTTTGGCAAGTCATCAACTAAAATAATTGTCTTAGGAGCAGCAAATGGACCAATTGATTTGCGTACAAGAAGAATTAAGTTCTTTTTAATTTCTGCTTTTTCACTTTCAGAGTATCCACCATTTTCATTTAAGCCTTTCTTCAATACGACAAAGGAATTAACACTTTGTCCAGTAAGATCGTCAGGAGTGCCAACAACTGCAGCCTCAGCTACAAGAGGAGATTCAATTAAAGCAGCTTCTATTTCAGCAGTGGATAATCTATGACCAGAAACATTAACCACATCATCGACACGGCCACGAATCCAATAATAACCATCCGAGTCTCTTCCTGCACCATCACCTGTAAAATAATAACCTGGATATGGTTTCAAATAAGTTTCTACATATCTGTCATGAGCACCCCAAACTGTACGTGCAATACTAGGCCAAGGTTGCTTAATTGCTAATACACCTTCAACATCATTACCTTCTAATTCTTTACCAGAAACTGGATCAATAATGACAGGTTCAATACCTAAAAATGGTAAACAAGCAGAACCAGGTTTTGTAGGAGTAACACCAGAAAGTGGAGTAATAATATGAGAGCCAGTTTCAGTTTGCCAGTAAGTATCAACTACATGAGCGACATTTTTACCAATTTTTTCGTGATACCATGTCCAAACTTCAGGAGCAATTGGTTCACCAACAGATCCTAAAGTGCGAAGAGTAGAAAGATTTGCACCAGAAATATATTTATCGCCAGCCCGTTTAAGTAAACGAAGAGCTGTAGGAGCTACATAGAATTGAGTAACGCTATATTTATCAATGATATTCCAGTATCTTGAGAATGATGGATAAGCGGGAGTACCTTCAAATATAACAGTAGTTATACCTAATAAAAGAGGAGAATAAACACAATATGTGTGTCCAGTAATCCAACCAATATCGCCAGCAGTAAAAAGAATATCATTAGGGTGAATATCAAATACATATTTACCAGTTGCAGCAGCACCAAGCAAATAACCACCAGTAGTATGCATTACACCCTTTGGAGTACCAGTTGAACCTGAAGTATACAATAAAAATAATGGATCTTCAGCATTTACAGATACAGGTGGACAATAAGGTCTGAATTTTGCCATTTCTTGATGCCACCAATAATCTCTACCAGGAGTGAAAGGAACATCAGGATTAGCGGTTCTCTTATAAACCAATACATGAGCTACATCAGGACAATGAGTTAAAGCATCATCAACAATACGTTTAGTAGCAATTGTTTTACCACCACGACGGCCTTCATCAGAAGTGATTACAACCTTTGAATTAGCATTTAAAATTCTATCCTTAAGAGAACCAGATGAAAAACCAGCGAAAATTACTGAATGAACAGCACCAATACGGACAATAGCTAGTAAAGTAATAATAGCTTCAGGAATCATAGGTAAATAAACAGCAACAGTATCACCTTTTTTAACACCAAAGGAAATTAAAACATTTGCAAGACGTGAAACTTCTTGAAGAAGTTCTGCATAAGTAATTTTACGTGATTCAGATTCTTCATCTGCTTCATAAATTATAGCAACTTTATCAGGATTAGCAAACGCATGTCTATCAACAGCATTATAAGAAGCATTTAAAAAACCTTCCGGGAAAAATGAAAAATCAGCATTAGCAAATGAGCCATGACGAACTGTATTAAAAGGTTTATCCCAAGAAAGTAATTCATTTGCAAGTTTTCCCCAAAATCTATTAGGGTGTTTAATAGATTCTTCATATTCTTCTTTATAAGATTCTAAACCGTTTGATAAATGGGGGGCTAATTGTGGATGTTTATCATAATATTCCTTTGGTGGAAGATGTGGTTTAACGCCATTAGCTTCTACTACAGTAGTACCTACTGAGTCTGTTTCTATGGGCTCGCCAGCAGAAGGAGGAGTCATTGTTAATTATTACTGTATTATATAATATGGTAAATAAAAAATATTTAGTATAAAAGTGTATTTTAAAACAATTCACCAATAGAAAAAATGTAAAGTTATATAAGAAAATCAACAATACAAAATTATATAAAGGCTGATTATTTGTTATTCTCTATTATAACTTTGGTAGAATTACAATAAAAAAATTTCGTTCGTAATAATAAATAATAATTAAATAGTAATTAAATAATAATTAAATAATTAAATAATTAATTAAATAAATAAATAAATAAAAAATAAATAAATAAATAAATAATTTATGTGTTAATAAATAATTTATGTGTTAATAAATAATTTATGTGTAAAAGAAAAATTAAAAAAAAAAAAGAAAAGAAAAATAAAATAAAATAAAATAAATTTGTCAAGCGGATTTCGCTGGTATTTAAATTCAAGACAAAAATTTCCCCTTTCTTTTTTCCCAATTAAATTTATTTGTTTTTGTTGACTACGTCAAATTGTATTTCTTAGTATTTGTGAAAAAAAAAGCACAACGAGGTGGAAAAAAGGTTTGGCGTTAGTCAGCAGGTGTACTTGATTAATAATATATTTATTAAAATTACATAATAATATAAAGTTTATTTGATAATCATTTACTTAATATTTGTCAGCGATTGGCTGTTTACTTTTCTAATTTTTAATTTTTAATTATTTATTATTCGTTTAATGTTAATTTATTATTTATTTATTATTTGTTAGTATTGGAATATGATAAATTTGCTTAGTTTAATCCGGAAATAATACAGTAATTTTAAAAAAACGCGGGGAAAATAAGGATTATAAAGGAAGGAGATAGGAATAGAAAAGGGAAAACACGGGGAACACATAGGGATTACATAGGGATTACACATAAAAATGAAAAATTTAATTTAATTATATAGGGGAAAGAATGAAAAATTAATTAATTTTTCATTACAGATCAATATGATTGGTCAAGGGTAAATGGATTATGTTTTGTCATTATTATTGCTTATTGTTATTGTTATAGTTACAGTTTACGGAGCAACGGGGATTAATTTTATACGATTGGATTAATTATTTGTTGAGCATGAATAGGGTGTCTCCATACGTCCGAATTTCCTAAGGAATATTAAAAAAGCGGAGAAATTTTAGGAGAAAACCTTTAGGGATTATTTAATATTAATGTGTTTATTTAATTAAAACTGTTTTAGTTATATTCTATCACTATTTATTTTTGACAATTATTATATATTATTATTATTACCGTATACTATTTTATTAATTTATTTATGTTTAACTAATTAACAAAAAAAAAAAAAAAAAAAAAGAAAAAAACCAATTTGGTTGCTATGTAAGATATACAAACTTCCTGATTTCTTTATCAATATGTGGCTATTATAGTAATATAAATATGTCTCTATAACAACAGAACGTAAAATAATATAAAAATAGTTGTGATGAGTATTCATTCAATCAATATACAATTTACTCTTTATCCATAGAAACTACAAACTTCATCACTAATGGTAACCGCTCTATAGAAACAGCAATTAAATCTTCATTATCTATAATGGATCTAATTGGCTTATCTAAATTATTTTTAGTAGCATTAGCAAGATCAGCAGGATAGCTAGCAAAAAGTGTTTTACTTGAAGTTCTAGCAAACATCCTATTTTCAATAAGTTCTTTAGTTTGCTCTTCCCATTCTTTATTTCCATATCCTTGTTTATTTGTATCAATTTCCATATTTGTGTCATTGTCATTATTGTCATTAATTTCATTATCTGTATTATCTGTATTATCTGTATTATCCATATTTGTATCCATGTTTAATAGCTTGTACAAGATTTGTACAAGAAATGCACGAAATTTCATCGAAGAATTAACTTTAATCTCTGTAGGTAAATTGCCACATACAGGACAATCGCTTTTCTTTAAATGTTGAAAAGTATATGTATAAATAGATTGATTACCTGTATACATCATATAATTATCCAAAACAGGATTAGATGCAGTTGCAAGTTTAAAAACTTCGTTCGCACATGATGCAGCAATTATTGCATTTGTTGATGCAACACTAGGTATAATATTTTTAATAACACCTAGTGTTAACTGATAAGTTACACCTAATATCCCAAATTCATCTGCTCGTTCTTTTGCTTTTTGATATACCCATTCTACATCCTGTGGATTATCTGCATCTATTTTCCTTATATTATTATTATTATCTTTATCAGAAGAAATTTTCTTTTGAAATTTTGGCCACTCAAGTACTGATGCCCATTCAATACAATGCTCCGGTAATCTGGGCGTATTTGCTATAGTACATATAGGATAAGTAGTAGTTGGAGTTAACATATCTAAAGAGCATTCATAACATGATGTTAACGTTGGTAATATTACTCTTGATTGACCTTTAAAACCTTCAGTACCACCATCAATTAAAGGCTTTATAGTGGAAACATCATCTGATGAAACCATATTAACTAAAGTGGCATTAATCCAACGACGAGCCGAAACAGAATCCAAGCCACAAATAATTATACCAAATTTTGAATAAAAAGATTCATCGAAATCTTGAATTTTCGCAACATGAGAAGTAATGTTAATACTATTTTTATTTTTATTTTTATTTTTATTTTTATTTTCATTTTTATTTTTATTTTTATCTTTATCTTTATCTTTAACTTTATCTATATTTTCTTCAAGTTCCTCTTCTTCTTGAAAGCGTTCAAATACCATTTGTTTAATTTTTTCCACAGCCACTTGTGCTTTTGGTTTACCAACATCTTTTTCTGAAAATAAAAATTGACGGTTTAAGTTTGAAACATCTATTGTGTCCATGTCTATTATATCAATGTTTTTAAATCCGGACATTGAAATATTTTTTAGAATTTCGCATCCTAATCCGCCTGCACCGCTATTGAGTTAGAATAAAACGGCTAAATTATAATTAAAACAATTAATTATTTAAGTAATTGATATTAATAATATGATTATTTATTACTCACATTATACTAGAATGTTAGTAGATGCAATAAATTTTATATAAATTTAGATAAATTCACGCAAATTAATAAACTCACAGAATTGGAATATCAAACCCGTCACTCGAAGATTCATTGAACGGTCCATTTCTTTTCAGTATGTAATTCATATTTGTACTATTACTATTACTATTATAATGATTTGTATTATATTACTTAACAGAAGATATCTCTTATTTGTTGTTAGTTATTATTAATTATTTCCTAATTCTTTATTTATTCCCATATTTGTTATATATTTTTATTTTATTATTGTATTATATTATATTTTTTCCGTTTTTGGTTTTTGTTTTTCCTGTTGCTTCAAAATTTTTTATTTTAATATGTAAAACATTAAATTAAAATCGTAACTACTTTTATTTTTATAGTATAAGGCAAAAAAAAAAGAAAAAAAAAATTAAAATAAAATAAAATAAAATAATAAAATAATAAAATAATAAAATAATAAAATAATAGAATAATAAAAAAAAAAAAATAAAAAAAAAAATAAAATAAATAAATATAATAAAATAAAATAAAATAAATAATAAAATAAATAATAAAATAAATAATATTAATTAAATATTAAATGCGAAAAAATAAAAATACAATATAGCAAATAAAAAATAAATAATTAATTAATCAGGTAATACACAATAATACCAGAAATATTAACAAAATTTTTTTGTACATTATTTCTTTAAATAAAATTTTATCACTATAGATAATATCACATTAAATAAATAATAATAACAAAATAATAAATAATAAATAATAAATAGTAAAACAATAAAATAACTACAATAAATAC
The DNA here is from genome assembly GCA_030565755.1 of Ascobotryozyma cognata. Classification (NCBI taxonomy): domain Eukaryota; kingdom Fungi; phylum Ascomycota; class Trigonopsidomycetes; order Trigonopsidales; family Trigonopsidaceae; genus Ascobotryozyma; species Ascobotryozyma cognata. The sequence continues at coordinate 16,921 of JAJMCY010000176.1, forward strand.
AACATGATAAGGGCGAAAAAAAAATCCAGGGGATCAACAAGCTGTTGGATTTATAGCACAATATTTGGCATTATAACCACAGGATTGCTCTTATTTTTTATTAGGTTCAAACCTCAACCAGGACCTTCTATTGTTGTGGTTACAGGATTAGACGTTCTTGCGAATTATCCCAGTGATTATCTTACGAAAATTGTTGAAAATAGAAAAGAATACGCAGATGCACATAATTATGGTTTGTATGTACGTTATTTAACAGATTTTCAAAATACTTTACAAGGTGCGGAAACTTCATGGGCTCGTGTCTCTTTAGTACGCGCTGCAATGAAAGCATATCCAAGAGCAAAATATTTTTGGTATTTAGACCAACATTCAATTATTATGAACCCTTCAATTGAATTAGTAAATCATGCTCTTGCACCAAATATTTTAAAAACAATTATTCGTCGTGGTGTTCCAGTTGTTTTACCTGAATCTGTGATTAAAACATATAAAAATGTAAAACCTGAAAGAATTAATTTAATTCTATCACAGGATTATAGAGGTGTTCAAACTGCATCTTGGGTTATTGAAAATGGTGATTATGGTAAATATTTATTAGAAATCTGGTTTGATAGATTATATAGATCTTATTTTGAATTTAAAAGACATGAACAATCCGCTTTAGAACATATCCTTCAATGGCATCCAACGGTTCTTTCCAGAGCTGCTTTTATACCTTCAAGAAAATTAATTTCTTATCCACAAACTTATCTTAAGTTAGATCCAAATTTGCAAGAATTTCCTGATTATCAGCCTGAACCATGGGAAGATTCAGACCTTGCTTATCAACCAGGTGATCTAGTATTATCCTTTTATGGTTGTGATGAATCTTCAGAACGTGATTGTGTAAAAGAATTTGAAATGTATTGGGATGCTCGTGGTAGAGTTGCAAAGCATGGTTCTGGTGCTGCAAAAGCTGATAAAAAACCAGGTAAACCCAATGAAAATCAATTACAAAATAATTCTCCTTCAGATCATACTGAAGTACAAGCTTTGAAAAATGAAGCTGCAAGAGTACCCCCACCAGGTCCAGCAGATATTGCAAAATCAAAGGAATTAAAAGCATCTGCTGTAGCTGCTGATAAATTAAAAGATAATACTTTAGATAATAAATCTCCTATTGATAATAAAAATTCAGATGATATAAAAAAGAAAACTGATAAAAATCTTCAAGGTAATGAAATTGACTCAGTAAATGAAAAAGGAAAAGGAAAGGAAATTGAAACCGAAAAAACAAAGAAAACTGAAAAAGAGAAAACTGAAAAGGAGAAAGAAAAAGAAAAAGATTCCAAGAAAAAATCGGAAAAAGCAAAAAAGAAACAACCAGCAAAAGCTGTCCTTAAAGCTGTTCCAGAATCTGACTTTTCTGATGATGATAATGCAGATAACATTTATAATGACAAGGCCAAATCTGGTAATCTAGGCGCAGCCCAAGGAGGTGCAGGCTCTGATACCGATGCAGGTGTAAATAATGCATTAAATCATCAGCAAGATTCTACACAGCATGACAAAGCGGCTGCGGGCAGCGCTGGTAAACATGCTAATGATAATACTAATAACGCTGTCGCTGCAGCTGCAGCTGCTGAAGCTGGTGCTGGTGCTGCTGCTGCTATTCCAGGTGGTAATGCAAATGCTGCTGGCGCAAATGCTGCTGGAGGCGCAGGATCTGGATCCGGTTCAGGTGCTAATGCTAATCCAGGAAGTGGTAAAGGTGGAAACCTTCCTGCTAAACCAGGAAATGAAGCTGTTGGTGGTGCTGTACCAGTAGGTGCTGGTGCAATAGCTGGAAATCTTGTATAAGTATAGAATACATTTTATACTTTATTCTTTAATATTTTATATTTATATTTTATTTATATATTTACTTATTTTCCTGTTTTCTTTTTTTTTTTTTTTAATTATATTTTTAAATTTTGTTTCCTTCAGATTCTTCTTACGGTTAATATTATAAAAGTTGAATGAAAATATATTCAACAAACTGGCTCATTTTCTTTATTCTTATTTTTTTTTTTATTTATTTTTTTATAGTTTTAAAATTTGTAAAAAGGATTATTAATGTAAAACATTTATGTATACTTAAAAAATAATAACAATAATAATAATAATAAAAAAAAAAAAAAAAAAAAACATAAAGAAATTAAAATAATACATTATAAAAAAAGTACATTATTATATTGGATATAAACCAAAAACATCCTGTTTTATAAAATATTTTGTATAAAAATAAATTAATCAATATTTTTTTCGTGATTATCAGCTTGAATATCTGTAGTGTTAGGATAATTATTCTGAGCCAAGTTAGGATTTGAAGTAGAAATTGGTGAAGCAGTAGAAGAAATTACGGGAGTTGATATTGTAGAAGAATTTACAGAAGGTAAAGTAGAAGAAGCTAATTTTTCATCTAAAGCTCTTAAAGCTAGCATTCTTCTACGTTCCGTTTCAGCTCTGGCATTGCCAAAAGATGAATTATTTGAAGAATTTGTTGAACGGAACAAAAAGTCTGATGAAGAATTTAAAGATGAATTATGATAATTAGATTGAAATTGTGGAATTAGTCTTAACTTAATAGAAATTTTGTATATGAGATCTGATGCTGGTTGAATAAAATTTGCTATTGGTTCTGGAAAGAAATGTACAAAAGCAAAAGTTTCTGAAGCATCTCCTCGTTGTGTATAAGTTGCATTAGCTGAAGTGCTATTATTATTATTAATATTGTTATTGTTATTATTATTGTCAGTGTCATTATTACTATTATTATCATTAATAATAATATTATTATTATTATTATTATCGTCATTATTTATAGTATTATTTAAATTAGATATACTTTGATTTGAAATTGGAAGTAAAGAATTTGATTGATCAATTGATTCCATATAAGAAGTAGCATAAAATCTTAAATAAATCCAAGAAATTATTGTTCCAGCAAAAGCTAAAATTCCATCAGTTGTAAGAGCATGAGAAATAAAAAATGGCATTATTAATAAATGAAGTATTAAAAAAGCTAAAGGCATATATTTAATTTTAATTTTAGCAAGACCTTTAAAAAGAACAACTACATGTTCAGGTACTAAAAGTTTTAAGGTAACAAGAACAGAAGCTTGTACAGCAGTTGATCCACCAATTGGTTGATATCTAATATATTTACCAGTTGAGGTTGATTCAGAAAAAAAGAATTTTGCAGCTAATAAATATACTATTGTAATAAATAATGGTGGTAAAGTTGATGATAAAAATAATAATTTTGATAATGCACGTGAACCCCATAATCTTTCAATATATCTACAACCAATTATCAATAAAATTAATGCTAATAAAAAAGAAACTAAAGAATGATCAACAAATGATGTTGTTAATAATGTATAAGGTTGTGAAATAAATTTTGATGGAATTAATTCAAGATGAGGAGCTGTTACTAAAATTATATTTTTATTAATATTCCTACTGTTACTAGAGCTATTATCACTATCTAATACGCTATTTTCTATAATTCTTTTCCTTATAACCCATGCTAGAAATGATAAAATAATATTAGCAGCAACAAAGGCTCTTGTGAGTGGAGGAATCACGACCCTAGCCATGGTACAAAAAAAAAAAAAAAAAAAAAAAAAAAAAAAAGCTTTATATAAATTATTTATTTATATATTACTTATTATTTATATTTTATTAAATACCTAATTATTTTATTTAAACCGACCAAAATCAATTTCACCTTTGGGATCTCATCAATCTAGCAATACTTAATTTTCGCATTTCTTGATATATTATATATATATAAATCGCCCTATCTAAATAATTTATTTTTGTTGCTGGCAACAAATACTAGTATTAGATTTACCGAGCAAGCGAATTTTTAAGTATATTTCAGAATGGACTTAGTTTAGTTTAGTATATATGTTGTCATGGTGATTATATTTATTCATCTTTTTTGTTTTATATTGTATTACATCGTATTACTATTTGAAAAATAATATTTTTTAACATATTAATTCATTTTGAATTTCTGTTTTATTAATTATTTTGTTATTTTTATTATTTTGTTTGTTTACTTTTTAATATTTAATTTATATATTTACATTACAATATAAATATATATTTATTTTTATTTTTATTTTTATTTTTATTTTTATTTTTATTTTTATTTTCTCTTGTGTAATTTTCTTTTTTACACTGAAATTAAATAATACAATAAATTTGTTATTACTCTCATGACTGAAAATTAGTGGAAATGATTTCGTCAGATGAATTGAATTATATAATATGGAGATATCTTTGTGAAGGAGGGTTTGAGAATACGGCCAGATTATTTGAAAAGGACGCCAGAGTTAGTCAATTAGAAGATGTTCTTTCAAAAACTGTTCCGGTTGGTGCTTTAGTGGAATTGGTTCAAAAGGGTCTTTTATATATGACTGTAGAAGGACATGTTGAATTTTTACATAATAAATCTGAAAATATCTCTGCTATAGAAGAATCTGATAAAGAGATAGAAATGGTTGATACTGATAATAATAATAACTATAATGATAATAATAATAACTATAATAATAACAATAATAACGATGACAACGAAAATCTTCCAAATTCAAATTTGAAAAATGACAATAACAACAGTATCCAAAAATATAATGATAAAGATGAAGATACAAACAGCAAAGATAGCTTTAATCTAGACGAGTTACATTCAATCGAAGAAATATGGCAGGAAATTTCGAAAAGTATAGAAAGACAAAATATTGGTTCTCAATATTTAACTGATAATATTCAAATTCCATATTGGACGAATTCAAATGAAAGATCAAATATTAAAAATCTTGGCAGAAATCCAATTTATACTTCTTTTGCTCCTCTTGTAAATAAAGTTGATAATTCTTCTTTATCAAATCCAATAATTCAGTCTACAAAAGAAAATTTACAACAAAAAAGTTCTTCCAAAATTAATATCTCATCAATAGAATTTCATCCAGAAAATACAAATGTTAATTTCATAGAAGCAGCTTTTGCTAATGGAATGCATTATACAACTTTTCAAAGTTCAAATCCAAATCCAAATCTAAATCTAAATCTAAATCTAAATCTAAATCTAAATCCAAATCTAAATCCAAAACTAAATTCCCAAAACCAAGTCTATTTACTAGCCTTAGGTCAACAAGCAAACACACCACAAACCTTTGCTTTTTCGAAATCTTCAAATTCATCCTCAATATCAAAACTTAATACCACAAAATCTTCTCTTTTTCTTCCGGGAAAACCCTCAGATGTACAAGTTACAGCTTTAGCTTGGAATGAATCTGGCTCGTTGTTAGCTATCGCTACAGATGATGCTAGTGTACGAATATGGAATACTTTGTTCGATGAAAATCCTAATCCAAATCAAAAGAATGATTTATCACCTTCTCGAAATGAAACATTTAATAATTTTACAAATTCAAACTCAACTTTTTCTACAAATAACTCCTCTTCTCTCGATTACATGAAATTACATGCCGTTCTCTCACTGCATAAGGCACCGGTAATTGTCTTCCGATGGCGAGGTAATAACCTTTTATCAGCAGATTGTTCTTCTACAATAATCGTTTGGGATGTTTCATCAGCCCGTGTTATTCAAGTATATAATAATATTTCTTCTCTCCCTAATTCTTCTCTTCCTTTCCATCCTTCAAATGAAGATTTAATACATTTTATATCGCAAATATTACCATCATCTAATTCAGAATCTAATTCATTATCACTCTCTACTGCATACTCATATATTTCTGCATTACTTCCTATAGATTGTGTGTGGATAGATACTTTTATGTTTGCATCTTCAACTCCAAATGGCTCAATAGTACTCTATAAATTAGCTGATAGAACACCAGTACGAGTTTTGCGTGCTCATCCTGGTTATTCAATAAGCGCTTTAGCATATTCTCCAATAAGTGAAGTTATTATTTCGGCAGGTTCTGAAGGAAAAGTTAGAGTGTGGAAATCAAGTTCAAGCGATCCGTCTCGTACGTTAGTGCATTATGATAAAAACTTTAGTTTTAAAAATTCTTTTACAAGAAATGGTTCTTATAATAGTCAGAAAAATAATAGTAGAATAATTACTCCTGTAAGGAATTCTTTAAATAATTTAGCAAATGATAACCAGAACTTGATTAACGATGACAAAAATACAGATAATAATAATTTAAAAAGAAACAAACGACGCAGTAGTATTCTTAGTAATAATGACAATAATATGTATGATAATGAATATGAAAAAGATAGCGATAGTCATAGAAAAAAGTATAATAATAATTTCAATGAAAATAATTACAATTGTTCAAATCCTAACTTAGCGTCGCCGATAACAGTGGTTAAATTTTGTCCAGCTAATGTAAGTATTATTGCAGTTGCAAATTTATCAGGAACAATCGTACTATGGGATTATGAAAAAGGAGTTGAGCTGCAAGTATTTGATTATTTTAAATTACCTGTTTTTGCAATGGAATTTAGTCCTCATTTTACAAAGGATAAATTTTATTTAGCTGCTGGCGATAGATCCGGTGCACTTTCTATTTGGGAAGGTTCATCAGGCTCAAATTTAGCACAAGTTAATCTATCATCACAAATAGACGAAGAATCTTTAAAAAGTATAGAGGGAAATAAGGATGAAACAACAAAAAAGTCTTCAAATTCGAATAATTTACGAACTATATCTAGTATTTCTTGGACATCAGATGGAAAATATTTAGCTGCATGTACAAATAGAAAACTGTGTATATTAGATGTACAAAATCTGTAATAATATTTATTTAATTTTATTTTCCATTCTAATTTTAATTTTAATCCATTTCCATTTCCGTTTCAAATTTCAATTTCAAACTTTTTTTTTTTTTTTTTTTTTTTTTTTTTTTTTTTT
>JAJMCY010000177.1:0-23631 GCA_030565755.1 Ascobotryozyma cognata
CTTTGAAAAAGAAGGATTAAAAATAAAATATATTATTGAGAGGGAGGATTGACAAATTTTACATATGATTCTGGAACCAAACCAGTTTCATTATTTTTTGGATTTTGAGCAACTAACCAGCCTTGACCATGTCTATATGAAACCCATACTACTTGTCCTTTGTGTACAGATATTTCATTTTCATGTTCTGCGACAAAATCAAATAAAGCTATTGCTTTACCATGTATTTCATCTGGATGGGTAGCCGAAAATTTATAGTTAAATTCTTCATCTGAATTATCATCATATTCTTCATTAATTTTATTGTTTTTGTTATTTGAATTTGAGTTTGGATTTGAATTTCGGTCATGTTTATCAGTTGAATTTAGTTGATATTTGTTATTTTTATTTTTATTTAAACTTATATTAGCATTTGTGTTAGTATTTTCATTATTATTTGAATGCTTATTTGATGATATAGCTGTGTTTTTATTTTTATTTTTATTTTTGTGTAAACTTAAATTTGGATTTGGAGAAGATTTTAAAAATGATGAAGAAACATTTTGATCAAAAACTTGTTTAGAAGTGTCATTATTTATACTAGTATTTGAAGATGGTGAAAAATTATTAAAATTATCAGTAGATGGACTATATTTTAAAGAGGATGAATCCGAGTTACTAGGTGAATATGAATTTGAATGAGAATTTGAACTTGAATTTGAAGATCTATTTGTATTTGAATTTAGAGTTGAATGTTTAAAGGAAACACGAACAGGAGAAAGAAGTTCGGCATCTTCAGACCATGGTGGACCATCAGTGAATTTTGTTTTAATAATGTTTTCAGTAGAGGGTGAATTTGGATTACTGTTGTTATTATTGTTATTGTTATTGTTATTATTGTTATTATTATTATTATTACTATTGTTATTAGTAGTATAAATATTGTTATTGTTATTGTTATTGTTATTGTTATTATTTATTTTGTTATTTATGTTATTATTATTATAAATATTAAATTCTGTATCATTATCATTAATACTATCATTTAAATCATCCCTCTCTATATATATTTGAGTTGTATTTGTATTTGTTTTCGGAATTGGTGGTTTACCATAATGTAATAAGTGTGTTTCTGAATATGCAAAATCTCTTACTAAAGTATATGTTAAAGAAGATTTAAAAGGTGGGAAATTTGGAAATGAATTTTTAGGTACGCCATATTTAATAAATTTTGAATTATTTTCCGATTCCATCGTGTTTTCATTTATTATATCTTCTGACATTGCGTCTGTGGTATTGTGTATTTAAAATAATTATTTAAAGTTATTGTTATATTTGTTATATTATTATTATTATTATTATTATTATTGTATTATTATATTATTTTATTATTTTATTATTTTATTATTTTATTATTTTATTATTTTATTATTTTATTATTTTATTATTTTATTATTTTATTTTATTATAGTATTGTATTATTATTATTTATTTATTTTTATTTTATTTTTATTTTTATTATTATTATTATTATTATTATTATTTTTTTTTTTTTTTATTATGTATGTATAGTGTATTTATTTATTGTATAAAATAAATATTATTTTTATTCACTATATATAAATAAAAATAAAAATAAAAATATATTTATTTATATATTTATTTGTATATTTATTTATTTATATATTTGTTACTAAATGTATAAATAAATCAAGGGAATAAAATATTGATTTATTTATATGGGTATTAAAAAATACGTAAAACATCTATCTTCACTATAATAATAATAATAATAATAATAATAATAATAATAAATATAATAATTATTTTGTATTTATTGTGTATTTATTGTATATATTTATTATCTATTTTATCTGTTTTATCTATTTTTTTTATCTACATCTATCTACATCTATCTACGATTTCTATATTGGTTCGGAATTCTTGTATCTTGTATATTAATAAATAATTCTATATAAATTAGTATGCAGTTAATTAAACCAGATTAATAATTTAATTGTTAATAAATAAATAATAATAGTAATAATAGTAATAATAATAATAATAATAATAATAATAATAATAATAATAATAATAATAATAATAATAATAATAATAATAATAATAATAATAATAATAATAATAATAATAATAATAATAATAATAATAATAATAATAATAATAATAATAATAATAATAATAATAATAATAATAATAATAATAATAATAGTATAATATTAAATAAATAAATAATAAATAATATAGCAACCGTATAATTGTTGTTTCTCTTCAACCGTAATTGCTACGGGGAGAGGTTTAAAAATACAGTTTCAGTATTATTTATAATAGATTACATAATAAAAGATAGTTGTTATGTCTATGGTAACCTAGTAACCTGGTAGCTAGGTAAAATGGTAATTTTAGTAACCTGGTAACCATTTGCCGGTTGCTCCCGTAACAAGATTTCTTTTTTTTCTTATTCTTATATACTAGAAAAAGCATGAAAAGATTTCATTTTTATTATCTATATCTACGTTTTAGTAATAATAGAAATTAAAATATAGAGATAATATGGCTAATATTCCTGGTTTTTTTGGTCGCAAGTACCCAACTCCAATTGGTATGTTATTTTATTGCTTTTATTGTTTTTATTTTTTTATATTATATATAATTTCTAACATTTTAGTTAAACCCCTTTGGCCTTTTTTTGTAGGAGGTATAATAAACTATTGAAACATAATTGCAATATATTTACTATATTTACAAATGATATATTAATATATATATACTAACTAATAGGTGTCGTTACATATTACCTTATAGGAAGTGCTGCTCAAGCTCTCTATAAAAGTAAGTATACTTTAATAATATATGTATAATATAATATAATATAATATAAATAATTTATATATACTAACTTAATAGCTGACGAATGGAAAAATGATCCTCGCAACCCTTATTACTCAAAATAATTAGAGTAATTTTATCATAATAATGATAACTAGATAATATATTGTACAGTTTTTTTATAATATAAATAATAATACAATAGATAACTACTAACTCTATTCACTTTATATAAATTTATTATGTGATAAATATACAATAAATATACAATAAATATACAATAAATATACAATACTTTATATAACTAATAAACATATAACGTTATTATTACAGTACAATGTATATGAAATATCTCCGATTATAATACATCGTATTATATATAACTTGAATCACGAATTAATATTATGCACGTGCTCTATTTGCGCTTAAAAAATTACTAGGCATTATTACATAATATATATAAAAATTATATTTCTATGACAACAACATATAACACGCAGTATTGAATACTTTTTTTTTAATCGAATAGTAAGGAATTTAGGTTTAAATTTTCTGGCGCTTAATTGTGTATATGTGAATAATTATTTTATTTAAATAGTCTTATTTCCACCCTGAGGCTTAATGATTGTAATAATATAAAACATAGAATAATAGTAAAAATATAATAACATATAGAAATATGAAAAATATAAACATGTAAACATAGTAAACATAGTAAACATATAAACATATAAATATATATTATTATATAATAAATAGTTTTAATTATATATAATAAAATCATAGTAATATAACTAATTAATAAAAATAATTAAAAATTTACTATACTTAAATCCAACCCCATATATATAATCCACCCCTCGATTAATTTTTAGCACATTCTGCAAATTTTTAACTTATTCTAGTCAATAATTATTTTTTTTTTACATACAAGTGGGGTGGGCACTCTGATTTCTTTTTGACTTCATTTTTTATCTTTGTTTAAATTTTTTTTAATTATTTCTTCACCATCACAGATTTCATAACTCATATAAATATTTCCACATTTTCCTCTATATTTTTATTTTTATTTTTTATTTTTTTTGTTTTTCTTTGCTTTTTTATTTAGTGTTTACGGATAACAACAATACAGTCAAATTCCATATCATAAATAATCTAATACTAATCGTATAGTATAATATAATATAATATAATATAATATAATAAAAATAAATAAATAAATAAATAAATAAATAAATAAATAAATAAATAAATAAATAAATAAAAAAATAAATTAATAAATAAATAAATGAATAATTAAATAAAATAAAATAAAATAAAATAAAATAAAATAAAATAAAATAAAATAAATTAAATTAAATTAAATTAAATTAAATTAAAAAATTAAAATAATATATTTTTATTAAAATTCAAGTTTGGCTCAATCTATACCCTGTTGCATCCGTTCCTTGTTCCTTCCGTTATCCGATCGTTTTCTTTTGTTTTTATTTAATTTAGCTATTTTTATTTTTATTTTTAATTTTAATTTTAATTTTTTAATTTTTTATTTAACTTTTTCTTTTTTTTTTTCTCAGCTCACGTTGCTAGGCAGTTTTATGACCGCGTTAGGTTCATTTACGTGCATAATATTTTCAACAACATAATTAAGTTTTTTTTTAATAAGCTAATTTTTATGCCGTAGCATTTTTTACTACAGAGGATATTACAATATATATTATATTATAGTTATTTTTATACATTAATATACATATATATATAGATAAATAATATATATTTACATATTTATACTCATTTTACTTACCATTTATTATTAACTATCTAGCATCTATTATTTATTATTATTTATTATAGACTGATAATTACCCCTGGGAAAAATTTCCCTAATGGTTAGACAACAGCAGGTGCAACAACAAAACATTGTTGCACAACATGCTTATACAAATTTGAATAAACCAAATAATACTTCATCAAATGAAAAAAAGAAACCTCCCGAGGAACAACAAATCGCTTCATATTATGATTCATTTGCTTCTTTTATCGCTTCTAATCCTTCAACAAATTCAAATATTCAATCAAATGGATATGATTCAAGATCTGTTCCAGGTTTATTAAATAGGCAATTATCTTCACCTACTTCGCCAACTTCTATATATTCTATACCAGGAAATAATAATGGTACTCCATCTACAAATGGTTTACCTTTTACTCCTACTTCTACAAATTCCCAATCACCTTTAGTACCCTTTTCCGCAATGTCTCCTACAACTATGACTTTAGCTGTTTCTTCTCCAAGATCTTCTCGTGCTCGCGAAAAATTACAACGTTTATCTTTAATTCAGTTTTCAGAATTATCAACTGATATCTATGATGAATTACAAAGAAGAATAGGTTTAAAATCTATATCTGAATCAGAGAAATTACATCAATATTATCATCCAAAAAGAGCAGAAGCTCGTAGAAAATTAACAACTTTAGCTGATGATAGGTTTAAAGCTTTAGCAACTGATATTTTATATGAAATTCAAAGAAGATTTCCCGCAATAGCTGCTGCTTCTGCTTCAAGTTCAGATTCTCCTGTTTCTTTAACTTCATATTCTCCAATTTCTTCTCCACCCGCATCTGGCATCTCTGTATCATTTCAATCCAAACAGTCAGATAATAAAAACTCTTCTGTAAATAATTTTAGTAAACCCCGAATAGCATCAAATTCTTCATCTTCTAATGCAAATTCACGACCTTTGAGATTTCCATCAGGTCCCCGTGGACAATCTCAAAATGGAAGTTATGATCCTTCTAATCTAGAGCAAAATAGTTATGACTCATCTATCAATCAAAAATCCCTTACAGAACAGAACAGAAATAATGAAAAATTAAATATCCAAAATCAAGATCAATCTTTTGAAAAGGACCAAAATAATTCACAAGAACGAGAACATACTCGTGAGCAAGAATATACAAATGATTCAGAAACTCAAAATTTTTCTTTTCTACGTGTAAATTCTGAATCTGCAAATAATTCTTTTGCCTCTTCTCCCTCGTCAGCAAAACAAGTGCAGGAGAATACTGTAATTCCTGTTATATCAAGAATTGTTGAGGACGGCGAAGAACATGATAGTCCAAATGGTAATGAAGATGTGAATAAAAGTAATGGATTTATGAATCATTCTAAAAATATTTCTAATTTTGAAAATTTTGATAATAACATAAATAACTCTACATCAACTGCTACTGTAGCTGCTGCTATAGAAGATGAAATCAATCTTTTAAATAGAGAAAATAATAAAACTAAAAATACCCTTGGGAAAAATGACAATTTAACCACAACAATCTCTGCTCGTATTTCTTCCTTGGAGCAAGAAATTGAACATTTGAAGCATTCAAAATCTGATCTTGCTCGTCAACTAAGAACTCAATCAGTAACGCAAGAAGTCAATCTTAAATCTTTATCTGATGCACATCAGGAAAATCAAGCCCTTCAGGCAGAAAATGCTTCGTTACGTTCACAATTTCAAAAAGCCCAATCTGATATTGCTCAATTGCAGTCTCAGTTGCAAACCGCTCTTACTTCAGCAGCTTCTTTAAATTCACATTCCAAATCTACTTCAAGTTTTAATTCTTCTGCAGTATCATTGAATGCTTCTGGACAATCGACATCGCAATCACAGTCAGAAGAATATCTCACTTTACAACGGAAATACAAAGCTTTACAGGAAGAATTGGAACATCAACAATTAGTGACTGAACAAGTACGCAAAGAGGCTGCAAACTTTTTATCAGAAATGCGATCTCTCGCTTCTTCAGAATCTTCTTCAATATCTGCCGCCGAGTCACTTGCTGCTCAAGTTTCTGCTTTACAAGCAGAAATCAAACATTGGAAATCTCGTTTTGCTTCAGCAAGGGCACAAATGAAATCTCTTCGTCAATCTATGTCTACTCTTCAAACAGCGATTCCTCATTTGCCGATTTCAAATTCAAATCCATTTGTAGATTCTAATGGGGCTGTTAAAGATCTTAATGTCACACGATTTCAACTTGCTGTTGATGAATTTCTTCAAAATACGCGTTCATCTACTGATCAGAAGTCTATTCTTTCTTCGCTTCATGCTGTAATATCATCTATTCAAGCAATTAATCATGATGCTGGTACAAAATATGCGTCTGCTTCAAATTCCGGTCGTAGTAATGATTCTATATCGAATGAAGATCGTGAAACATATAAAAAACTTTACTCAAATATAACTGTGGCGGTTGGAAACTTAATGTCGTCTTCTCGTACGCACACTTCTTCGGATGGTTTGGCTCCCCTTGGACTTCTTGATGTTTCAGTCGTAAACCTTTCCAATGCAGTAATTGAACTAATTAAGTTTGCTAAAATTTACAGATCTTCGCCGTCAAATAACGATGGCCATTCACAATCACAATCACCTCCTCCACCTATTCCTATTTCTCCTGTTGCTCCCACTAATTCTTCTGAATCAACTGATAATTATTCTTCTACTTCAACAGCAAATAAAATTTTTGATAATAATAAATCTAATAATATTTATCAAAATCAAGGGCAAAATCAAAAATCTGTGTCTATAAATCCAAAGAAGAATTTTTTTTCCTCATCAGAAAAAAGTACGCTTTTATCCATTGAAAAGAACAAGGGCTCTTATCATGATTCCGATGATTCAGACGGGTTGCAAAATGAAACAGATAATTATGCAGATATGGAAGATATACCTTCTACAACTACTGGGCTAACGTTGTCGGATGTACCTTCATCACCTCCATTTCCTTCTTATGAATCTTCACAACTGAGGAAGTACCAACAAGACCAAATGTCTGCTTTAGATATTGATCAAAACTATGTAAAAGGGGATAGGGGCCAAAAAAGCAATCAACAGCAATTTCAATATCAAAAGCAGCAGCAAGAGCAACATGAGCAAAATCAGGAACAGCAGCAACAACAACATCATCATCATCAGCTGCAGCAGCATCGCGCGAATAATATTTTGTCTCATTCATCGTCTACTAATTCTTTTAAATCGCTTGCTTCTCCTAGAAAAGTGGAAATTGAGGTACAACCTCTTGTTGCGAGTCCGGATGATAATGTTGCTGCTTATTCTTTTGATGATAATTTACTTTCTTCTCCACCAAGGTATCAAACTGATTCTGCAAAAGGAAATAATACAAACAATTTTGAAAATGAGAAAGACTTATCAGTAAGTTCAAAACCAAGTCTGTCGGAAGTATCAGATCAAAAAAATAATTCCAATGATCAATTTGAAAAGGCACAACAGTTGCATCATCATCACCATCATCATCACCATCATCACCATCACCATCATGAAGGTGCTGATTCTGATAATGATAGTCAAGATGAAGATCGGAAGGAAAATGGAAATCATATGATATTAACATCTGGAACCCGAAATAACTCTTCATCTGATACAGAGAATTCTAATACAAGTACAGCTGTTCCTACACCTTTAACAACACCAGTTTTACCGAATCGTCAGGATACGTCTAAGATAAGTAATTCCAAAGATATTAGTTCTGCTTCTTATGCTACTCAACAACCAACAACGGAAAACATGACAAGTGAGAGTTATGGACAAACTTCTAAGATTGATGACAATAAAAAAACTGTCTATAACGATGATAAATTACCATCATCATTATCACAAAATAAACAAAATAAACAAAAACATGTTCAAATAAATGCACCAGTAAAAGTAGAGGAAATTGATAATGTTACAGCACGATTTAATATTCCTGCGCCTAGACCACCAAGTGATTCTTCATTAGAATCATTAAGATTATACTTAGAAGATCAAACGGTAGATGTTGTTGATTCTATTCAAAATTTACTTACATCAATCCGGGAAAGTAAACCTTATGGTGTTCTTGGACAATATGCAGCACAAATTATCGTTGTTGTTACTGGTATGATAAAAGCTGCACGCGCTTCAATAGAAAGTGCAACTATCAATATTGATAAATCTTCAGCAGCATCTGTATCTTTTGTTCATTCTGAATGGGTTGTAAAAAACCTTTCAGATTGTTGTGATAGAATGAAACGCATGCAACTTGGAACTGAAAATATTCCACCAAATGAATTTCCAAATAAATCATATCGACAACAATTGGCTGGTGTTTCTTTTGATATGGCTAAATGTACAAGAGAACTTGTTAGAACAGTGGAATCCCAATTTCCTTCTGAAGAGAATGAACAATCTTCTAATACTACTACTGCTTCTGCTAGTAATGCAGGTCGTTCAATAGCAGATGACGATCAAGATGACGATTTATTATAAATAGCTATTGTGTAAAGTTTGATATTTCTCTGGCAAATGTTTTTGGACTGAATTTTTTTAATTCTATATTTTTAATTGTATTATTATTTTCTACTTTATTATGTTTTTATTATTTTTTATTATTCCATTCTTTGGATCATTTATTTTATTTTATTCTATTTTATTTTTTGTTTCTGTATAAAGTCAATCTTGTAAATTATTGTTATATATAGTATACTCTTTTTTTAATATTTTATTCTACTTTTTTATTTTGTTTCTATATTTTTATTTTTATTTTTATTTTTATTTTTATTTTTATTTTTATTTTTATTTTTATTTTTATTTTTATTTTTATTTTTATTTTTATTTATTTACAGTATGTAAACTTTAACTATTTGCACACCTCTAGCGAAAGTGAGTTTGTTTGGTATGTAATTTGAAAAACTTACTATGGTTTATTATATTTAATACAATAACTAAAAAATAATTAATATTAACCCTAACCCCATACAACTTTATATTGGTTTTATTAATTGTTAGACTCTTTTTTGTTTTATTCTATCTATGTTTTAAAGAAATAAATTAATTGCGAAATTTGTTACTATTAAACAATTCGAAACATGATTAAAATTTTAGATTTTTTTTAAGAAAAATAAATAAATAAATAATAAATATTTGTATGCGTTTATATGTATTAATTAGTTGTTTTAAGTATAATTGAAAATATGTGATAGATAAAATACAATTTGCTTCATGTTAGACTTTAATGGTTTATAGAATAGGAAACATGATTGAAACATGGGACAGTTTTTTTTTTTTTTTTTTTTAGTATAATAACTAAGAGGAAATATTTTAGGATGATTATTTTTAAAAAAGAAATATATATCTAGGCTTTGATATATATTTTTATTTATTTTTGTTTATTTTTTTCAAAATAAAAACAACTAAACATTATTTAATAGAGATGCTTTATCTATTTAATAGAAAGTATAATTTAAATAAATTTTTAATATTTAGTAGTTTATTATTTTTATGGGATAATTGTTGTTTAGGACATTCCTGGATTGATACAATCACATCCTATCCTCCAGAAATTTCCAATCAAGATGCATCTGTTTCTGTTGGGTATATTAGAAATTATCAAGGACATGTTGATGATTTAGAAACATATTTACTTCAACAACCTAATAAAATGGATAGTATATGTATGGATAGTCAAATAAGTCAAACTAATAAAAATGATGGAAATGGAAATGTTCAAGATTATTATTCGTCAACATATCCTATGTTAAAAACATGTCCCGGTGCTACTTTAGAAATTATGTATCATGAAAATGGACACGTTACACAGGATAATCTTTTGCCTGGTAATAAACCACATCCTGGATCTTATGTTATATTGTGGAACTCTAATTCTCGTATTAATATTAACGATAAAGATATGATAACAGTTGCTAATGATATAAATCCTAATTATGTACTTGCTGGTCCAATGAATTTTGATGATGGAAAATGTGCAGAGGCTGCTGATAATTTTATAGGTCGTAAAGGTGGTCCAAGGCCTTGTTATGGAAACTTTACTTTACCAAATGATGCATCTCAAGGCATACACCAAATGGTATGGGTTTGGGATTTTCCCAAAGTCGAAGGCTTAACTATGTATTATACAAGTTGTTTTGATATTGAAATTATGGAATCTTGTTAATTGAAGTGCTTCATTTAATTAACAATTTATGAAAATAACAAGAAAAAGTTTTTTTACGGTTATATGGAGATAAATTTGTTTTAAATTTGATATTACTAATAAATAAAGATTAATAATTTAGCCGATGACTAATAATATATAGAAATGATAAAGGTCGAAATGAAAATAAAATACTTTAATAATTGAAAATTAATTAAAAATCTTGGGTAACGCTTAATTGACTATATTCAATTCCAATATCGTGGAGAGCGGATTCGATAATTTCCATTAATGAAAGTACTTTTTCTTCTTCAAGCTTTTTACCAATAACTTGAATACCAACAGGAAGTCCGTGCATTTTCTCCGCGTCATAATACATATAAGCACCTTTAGCGATTGAATTTAATTTATCTATATCAAAATTATCAGGCAATTTATCAATATTTTTATCAACTTTGGTTACCGGTAATACACCAGCAGGATAATCTAAAAGATTAAAAATAAAAGTATATGCACATGCAGAAAATGTATCATATAATGCATTATGAGGAAATGCCGGGGTAGGATTTGGAACTGTAATTAATAAATCAATATCTTGTTCTTGCATTGTTTTATAAAATAATTCACGATATGATTCACGTTCTGCGATCAGTTCCCAATATTGATAAGCAGATTTTTCATTCCAATTTCTAACAAGCGATGCATACATGTCATCACGACGAATATATTTAAGCCAAAGATAATAAATATATTTAAAAATTTTTGGAAGACGTGCAGCTGAAAAGAATCTTTTTACGCCAATATCATTATGGTCAAAAATAGAAAAATCACGAGTAGCAGTTTTACCAGCATCTGATATTAATAATTGAGAAGCAATTCTAAGGGCATCTACCGGTTTTGGGATAATAAATTCTTGTAAGGAAATCTGATAAGATTGAGATGAGTTTGAAGTTGAAATATTTTGAAGTGCTTTTTTAACATAATTAAGAGCACGAGCACATGCAGGTGAAGGGGGAACAATCCCGTCATTATTAATAACACCTATTTTGATAGGTTTATTTTTAACTGAGTTTTCCTCATCAATTCTATATGGTATAGGCAATACAGTATAATCATATTTCCAAGGTGACATATCTATTATTGTTTTAAAAAAAAACTTTAAATCTTTTAAAGATCTTGTCATTGGTGAATAAACAGAAGGGATCCCATCTTGTCCAGGTAAAGAGGTTGCATTGCCTGCTTTTGGAAATCTATTTGAAGTACAACGTATTGTATATATGCCAGAAAAATGAGCAGGGACTCTGACAGAACCAGCTACGTCTGTTCCAATTCCGAGACGAGATCCACCAAATGCAATCAAAGCAGCTTCACCACCAGTGGATCCTCCAGGAGAATAACCAGAAACATGTGGATTATCAGTTCTACCCCAGACATCATTATAGGATTCAAATGAAAGAAGAGTAATTGGTACATTTGTTTTCATAAATGGTATTGCACCTGCATCTTTTAATAAAGTTACTAAAGGAGAATCTTTAAAATAAGGATGAAATGCTTTTTTAGTATAACCTATGCAAGAATCAAAACCTGCCACAGTTACAGTATCTTTTAATGAAATAGGAAATCCTGCTAATGGAGCATCTTGATCGATTTTTTCCTTTACATGAATTTCAATATCTTTTAAAAGTTCTGATGAAACAATTAATTCTGTTAAACAATTTGTTTTTTCTTGAGCTTTAATAGCAATTTTACAATAAGCACTTAAAATATCAAGGGTTTTAAATTCTCCTTTTTTCAATTTTAAAATACTTTCTTCTGCAGTTAAGTTAAGTATGATTTCATCTTTTTTATTAATATTATTTGGATTATACTCTTTTTTAAGATTATTAATTCTATTTAATCTTTGGCTTTGTTTTCCATTAATGACATCTTTATAGTGTTTATAAGTGAAGGGCGTCATTATTATTATTTTATTTTTTTATATATATTTATATATATTTATTTTATATTTATTTTATATTTATTTTATATTTATTTTATATTTATTTTATATTTATTTATATTATATTTATTATACTAATTTATTCAAAATAGTTCAATAGTATGAATATAACAAATTAAAACTTATATTATTATATACTAATAATAGAAATAATAAAGATAAATTCTTACGATTGCATTATTTATTTGTGGGGTAATTTGACTCAAGATACCGTTTGCTAAATACTAGCTGGTTATATAATAATTTTTTGATACTTATGTAAGAAACACACTATTTAAAGGCTATCTTATCTAAGTTGTTATGGAAACATGCCGCCATTTATCTATTAGCTACCTAAGTTTTTAAATCTTAACAGTTAGTTTAATTTATTATATTATATTATATTAATTATATTAATAATTGAACTGTTTTATAAACAGAAATCTTATTTTCTATGCATAGTTTAAGTAATTTAAAAGTATTATAAAGTGCATAAATAACAATTAATGCTTTGTATTTCTATTTTTATCATCTTTTACCATTTTGTTATATCATTTATATATAATATAATACATGTATAATTGTAGTGAGGCTATATAATATAATAAAAGAACCTTTAGTATTTTATGTATATATTTTTTATATTGTATAAGTTTGTATAAATTGTATAAGTTTGTATAAATTATATAAATTGTATAAATTGTATAAATTGTATAAATTGTATAAATTGTATAAATTGTATAAGTTTAATCTCTGCTTTATTAATTTTTTAATTAACATTTGTATTTAAATCGTACTTCAATAAAAATTTCGAAATTATATTTACATATACACTACAGATCGAAAAAAAGATGATTTCGGACCTTTTTTTTTTTTTCTGGGATGATATCATCTTTTTTTCGATCCGTAGTGTATATTATAAAAATACCTCTTTATCTATTTCAAGAAACAATTAAATAGTATTTCTTTACTTACTTACATATGGTAAATAATTTTTAAACGTTATCAAGATAAAATATCTAATAAAAATCACTCCATAACACATAATATTCTTTTCTTTTTTCTTCAAAAACAAATATGTAATTACAATTGTATTTCGAATTGTTTGGTATAGTATTATATTATATTACAATTATAGAAATAAATAAACTTTCGTTTACACTTTCTTAGATTACTTTTTTTCTTTTTTTTAACATAATCTTAAATAAATAATAAATAAATAATAAATAAATAATAAATAAATAATAAATAAATAATAAATAAATAATAAATAAATAATAAATAAATAATAAATAAATAATAAATAAATAATTATATGAATAAAAATTTATACTTTATACAAATAATTTCATAAAGAAATGCATTCATTTAGCATATAAAATGAATGTACATCATTTGGATAAAAACCATTACAGTAATGAAAAAGAGAAAAAAACTCATATAAACATAAATGCGATTTTATATGAATTTATATAGAAGAATTAGTAAATTAATAAATAAGCATATATATATGCTATTTGAAAATCACTAAATTACTTTTTTTTTTAAAAAAAAAAAGAAAATTTTCTCGCCACTTTATATTAAGCTAAAATAATAGTTCTTTATAGTAATAAAATTATTCTTTTTTTAACAAAAAAAACCAATAGATTTCTTATAATTATTTTAAATATCATTTTTAAATATCATTTTTAAATATCATTTTTAAATTTATTTAATTACTTTAGCAAGCAAATAATTATTAACAATTCTTTAGTTTTAATTTATTATCATTAAATCAAACTATTAACAATTTTTCAGTTTTAATTTATTATCATTAAATCAAACTATTAAAAATGTCTATCTCTAATTATGATTTATCGTCTTCAGAAAAAAAGACTAATGCAAGGAAAGTCATTCATATTTCATCATTAAGTACTTTTGATTTATCCGCTGCATCAGAACATCATTTTTTTAATATTTCATCATTATCATTTTCTTCTTGTACTTGTACCTCTTGGACATCTTCTTGCTGTTGCTCACCTAATTTAACGTGTGTACCCGAATCTGGCTCATCTAAAACAAAAGAAAAAAAGCAAGAACGCAATGAAAAAAGTCATCAGTATAAATATTATCCTCATCTCACAGCAAATAAAAATTTATCAAATATCCCGATACATATTATATACAAAAAAATCAATAAAAATGCATCTAAAAAAAGTGAAAACTTATCAAATATTCCAATACATGTTGTATACAAAGATCATACTAAAAAGGCACCTAAAAAACCTTCTTATACAAAAAAGAACTTTAAAAAAGAAAATCGTACAGTTACTCCTCCACCATCACCTCCAAGCAAACGTAAGGTGGTTTCATTTTTTAATAGAACTCAAATTGGAATTAGCGAGGTAAAAAAAGATTATAAACCACTTAAGTTTACTTATAACAAAAAATCCAGGAAGTCATATTCTGATTATCTTAACAAAAAAATATTAAAAGAAAACATTTTATATCCAAAAAGAAATAATATTATATTTGAAAATATTTCAATTAGCATGGTAGAAAAAAATTCTAATGAAGATTCATATAAAGATGATATAAACAAATTAGAATCAAATACTAAGAGTTCGAAAAAAGTTTTAAAGTCATGTATCAAGTCTATTAATTCCGAGACGAATTCAATTAACGAGGAAAAAAGTAAAAAATCCGTTAGGTTTAATGCGGTTACACATTTTAGAACATTTAAGAAAAGAAAAGAACCAATACTTTTTAAGTCCGAAGAAACTGGGTTACTTGATTTTAATGAGAAATATAAAGGGGAGGCTTTAAAATATATAATGAATGTTTTATAATAATATTTGCGTTGGGTTCATATTTTTTTTTTTTAATGATTTTGTGGTTTTGTGGTTTGTTTCTTGGTGGTTACTGGATAATATTTACGCTGGTTGCTTTATATTATAGTCCTCGTTTTTTCTTATACATATTAGTTTACATTATATTAGTTTACATTATTCATATTAGATAGAATTATAAATATTATTTAATTTATTATAATTATTTGTAAATGTAAATGTAAATAAAACATACGAGTTTAAGTTTAAAAGAGTAGTA
This sequence comes from Ascobotryozyma cognata, assembly GCA_030565755.1. NCBI lineage: Eukaryota > Fungi > Ascomycota > Trigonopsidomycetes > Trigonopsidales > Trigonopsidaceae > Ascobotryozyma > Ascobotryozyma cognata. Next base: position 15,857 of record JAJMCY010000177.1, read on the forward strand.
TTATTTTTAATTATCTGATTTCATTGTTTTTTTCATAAACTAAAATCTTTAAATGCTTTCTTTTTGATAAATAGATCTTTTTGATAAATAGAACTTTAGTGTAATAAATAGTGTATGATAGTAAAATGTTTACATTGTATGTAGTATAAACAAATTAATTTATATTTTAATTTGCTATAAAATCTTTATTAATTAGAATCTTCTTTATGTTTTATTAATCTATGAACAATTGAATTCTACATTACTAAATATAATTATTTTTGTGTTTATTATTATCAAAGGTAAGTATGTAGTTTAATAATAAATAATAAACAAAATTTGTATATTAATTAAATATTACGATAAAAGGATATAAAACATGTATATTTGAATAGAAAACATGTGAATAAGAATGCTAAATGGATAGTATTTCAATAAAAATGGCCAATTAAAACTTAATTAAAATTTATTTTATGACAATTGAAAAAGTGAATAATTGTATTTATTTTATAATTTCAATTTGAATACTTAGTTTATATGAGAAATAATAATAGTGTATAATAAATTGTAGATATTTAAAAAAAAGAATTTCAAATACAGTTTGTATATTAGAGAAGAACAATACCAATGTATCTTACAATTCCCAATATAGAATATCGAATGTAGAATATCGAATTTTATATTTTCTATGCTAATTCTAAATTAAATAGCATGTTTTAGTTTATTTTAAAATTACATATATCGGTATATCAAAAATATTTAGTTCATAAACTACATAATATAAATAATATAATAATTCGTATATACAAATATATATACAAACATATAAATATAGATATTTGCATGAATATTAAATAGATTACTATTTAGTCTAGATAAATGACATAGATAAATAAACGAATATTAAATATATATCCCTCTAGTATAGACAATTGTCATAGATGTTTTTACTTAATTAAAGATATATTCCTATAGTTTAGGCATATGTTATAGATAATTTAACTAATATAAAATAGTTATAACTCTAGTCTAAATATATCTTTAATATCAGTCACAATCTCTATTATGTAAATCAAGACTAAAGTTATATCTATTTCATATTTGTTGAATATCTATTCTATATGTATAAACTATAAATTTATATATTTAATATGAGTAAAATATCTATAACATATATCTAGACTATATACATATACAATTACATATACAAATACTATACATATACAAATACTATACATACACAAATACTATACATACACAAATATATACTCATAATAAACTATGTATACACATTTATGATATAAATTAAACAATTATTACCTACATAAATATTCAAAAAAAAAGTTCATAATAAAATAAATAAAAAAAGGACATTGTAAATTGACACGTTCTGCATATCTTTACAAAATAAATTTTTATTGAAAAAAAAAAAACTTGTTTCATAAAGTAAAAAGTAAAAAGTAAAAAAATATTTTAGATATTTTATAGCATATTATAGCATATTTAATTATATTTAATTATATTTATCTATATTTATCTATAATAATCTATTTAATAATAATTAAAATAAATTAAATGCATACTAATATAAATTACTCTTATAACTATTAACATTAGTTAAGTTAATTTTAATAGCTTACTTAATTCTTGTTTTTACCTGAAAATAATTGAAAATCGATATGATAATTTTATTTTTAAATTTATTAGATAAACAATTATTTAAATTATATTTTATATTATCATATTATTAAAAATAATAAAATTATTTAAATAAGAATATTAAAATTATAAGTGAATATCTTTTTTTTTTTTTTTTTTTTTTTTTTTTTTAACATTTAATGTGCACTAGTATCCAATTATTTCAATTTAGGATTAGAATTATCTCATACTTGTATTTTAAACACTGGTTTTTCTTATCACTTTTTTTTCATTAAATATTTCACTTTTTTAGTGGGTTTTATTGAAAATTTATATGGTCGATTAAGAATAAAAAAAAAAAAAAAAAAAAAATTAATTAGCTTAACATAGTGGAACTTTTAATTCAATATCAAGGCAGGAAACTTGATATCAAATATATTTAATTATATTATGAAACAATTATTTGGTATATAATTATTATTTAATTAATATTAATATTATTATAATTATTATTATTATTATAAATATAATTATTATTTAGTTAATATTAATATTATTATAATTATTATTCTGTTAATGTCAATATGATCGATGCAGAAGGGACACCGCTATTGCCTGTGGTGCGACAAAGTTCTTTGGATTCTATTCCTGTTGCATCTATAGTACTTTCAATAAGAGAAATAATAAATTCTAAAGTTGATACAAGTGTAACATTTGAACAATTACGTACACCTCAAGTTTCAAATTTTTTATTACGTCCCATATTAGAAGAAATTAAGCAAACTCTTAATATATCAACAGTTTTTTGTTTATTAGTTAATATGATACAATATATTAAAGAAGGAAGTCAAAAAGCGGCATTAGTTGGCATAATGAATACTCGTTCAAGTATTTGTGAAATTATAGCAATGAAATTATTAAAAGAATTTGATGATGATGCATTAATTGAAGGTTTAACATATGATTTTTATCCTCTTCAATCTGGTTTTCATCCTTCTAAAAATATATCAAAATGGGAAAGAATTTCTGGTATAGAATTAGCAATTAAAGCAAAAGCTAAACATTTTCTTTCTCATCCAGTAATTATACAAATAATTGAAGAAATATGGTATGGTTCAATTGTATTTACTTCAACTTTAAATAAATTTCATAGAATAGAAGCTACTGATAGTGCTGATTTACTTTCTTCAAAATTCACTGCAAGGGATTCACCTTCTAGATATAGATATGAATCATCAAGTTTATTTAAACTTTCTCGTCTTCGTGTACCATTTTATAGGCATTGTATTTCTACATTTTCTACTGCTGTCTTATTAGTTCTTTATCTACTTGTATTACAAAGCCATTCTAGCCATTTAACTTTATTGGAGGTTATTTTTTGGATTTGGGTATTAGGATTTCTTGCTGAAGAAGCTGTTGGTTTTGGTGATACTGGTGTAGCTTTATATGTTTTATCTTTATGGAATATTTTCGATCTGTTAATGGGTATATTTCTTTTATCTTATATTTGTATAAGAATTATAAACTTTCTTATTCCATATAATCCTCAAAGGTTTAAAGATTTAAATAATTTGGCTTATGATTTTCTTGCCACTGTGGCTATTTTTTTATCTCCACGAATATTTAGCATTTTTGACAATTACCCTGCATTCTCAAATTTAATGATATCTCTTCGTAAAATGTTTATTGACCTTGCAGGTTTACTTGCTATGATTTTAGTATTTACTTCTGGATTTTTTATAGCCTTTGCAATGATATTAGCTCGTAGCTCCTTTTCTCCTTTAGGAGTTGCATATCAACTTATGCAAGTTTTCTTTGGTTATACTCCGGCAATCTGGGAAGCATGGGATAATTATAGCGTATTTGGGAAAGGGATTGCCCTCTTATTTATGTTTATGTGTCATTTTTTGGTTATAACTATTCTAGTTACTGTACTTACCAATAGTTTTGCAGCAGTGTATTCTAACTCTAACAAGGAGCATCACTTTCTATTTGCAATTAATACAATTACAATGATTAAATCTAATTCAAGTTCTTTATTTTTATATGCTCCTCCAATAAATATTCTTGAGTGGGTTTTAACTCCTTTAGTTTATTTAATGCCAATAAGAAATTATATAATTCTTAACCGCACTATTATTAAAATTACCCATTTTCCTGCTTTACTATTAATATATGTATACGAAAGGTTTTATTTACTAAGAATTTTAACAATGACTAACAAGGAATCCTACAAAGCACTTTCTGGCGATCTTGAGGAAACTATGAACATACGAAGACAAGAGTCGAGAGTTGCCCTTCGTAAAAAAGATCGACTTGGAGTAGGCTCTAGACCTACTGCCACTTCAAGAAATTTAAACCCTGCCAATAAAAATAGCAAAGTCTCTGCGAAACAAAAGCAAAATGAAGTGTCGGGAAGACATAAATTTTCTGGAGGTATTAATTTAGGCTTTCTATCGCATACAAATAAATCCAAAATATCCCGAGATGAAGTTTTAGACGAAGTGTTTAAACGCCCTTATAAGGGTACTATTAAACTTAAGGGACCTAGAGGGGACAATGATTTTACCAATTCATCTGATTTGGCATCTTTTATTAAAAATGATCCAAGTATGTATGATAAGTACAATATTTTTGCAGATAATGGGGGAAAGCATGGAACACATCTCAAACGGGCAAAGTCAGATATATATGGCTCAACTCTATCAAGCCAAAAGAGACATCCTGAAACCAGCTTGTTTCCCAATTTAATAGAAAAGCACGAGTTTAATACTAAAATAAAGGAAAGAAAAGGCAAAGAAATTGATCGAGGATCATTTAGCGAAGGAAATAATTTTAACGGAAATGACTTTAAAGAAGACGAAGGTTTATTTATTAATCTTGGACAAAAGAGTGCAAGTTCGTCAAAACTAAAAGATGGAAAAGATGACAATCCAGGATTAGTATCGAGAAAGCTTGAAAACCAGCAAACGTATTCTGTTAATTCATTAAAAAAGCATAAATATAATAGTACGACAGATAAAAACTCAATTGGTAAAAATGAAGGTAATAGTATGATTAAAACACATGATCTTTTGCAATCTAATAGCTTTAATGGTATTTCAGACCCTTCTGGGATAAGGCCAAAACTTTTATGCCAAATATCTAATTATTCTAATGATGGTGATAATGGTAATGTTAATAATGATGCTGGGAAAGACAAAATTCAACCATTATCAAAACTGCATAATCTGAAAAATACTAGTGTTGAATCGCCAAACAGTTCTACGATTTCTTTTGGATTATCAACTGGAATGCTTAATAAACCTAGTGGCTCTCAAAGAATTCGACGATTAACTGATGCGTCAGTTGCTTCCACAACTGCAACAGGTACTACAAATACATCTTCTATTAAACATAAACAAATTCGTAGAAGCAAGCCTCCTTCTGTATATGTTTTTCCCAAGAGAAATGGAGATGATGAATATCGGGAAGATTTTTCTTCTATTAGGTTAGCACAAATCATTGAATACACTGGAAGCAAGAGCAAGGAATATTTAAACAATATCAGAGCTAAAAATAATGAAAACGGAAATGAAGATGAAAATGAAGATGAGAATGGAGATCTTAAAGGGAATGAGGATATCAAGAAACCCAAGAGAATGTTAGGATGGGTTTTAAGAAATAAATCTGATATTTTAAAGATGGCAGAAAGAATACTCCAAGAAGAAAAGAGGAAGAATGATAAATTATTTTTATATAGAAATATTGACTCTTCTATTTTATCCCCAACTTCATCTAGGCTAGAAGAAGACAGAAAAGGAAATCGTGAAATTTCATTAATGAGTTTAGATGAATATGCAAACGAAAATGACAATGATAATGATGAGGTGGATGAGGACGATGATGACTTGGGAATAAGCAATAGTGATGATGACTTTTACTCTTTACAGGATGCTAATTCGCAACACCTGATAAGAAAACTGAATGACATGGAATTGGCAATGAAAAGAATGGAAAATATGATTATGATGATTGGAAATACACATAAGAGTTAGTTTGGATGATTGAAGTTGTTAATATACATTCTGAGTTTTATTTATTTCATAAATAAATATATTTATATATATAATACTATGAGGAAAATTTGAATTAGTTTTTTTTTTTTTTTTTTTTTTTTTTTTTTAAAAAAAAAAAAAACCAAAACACCAGAAGGGTGATTATGTAAATTTATATATTTGAAATCAGAAATTTAAGATTTAGAATCCAAAAGAAAAAATGTCAAAATATACTATTAAATATAAACAAACATATATGTAGATAAAATAAAGTAAAGAACCAGCTAATAAATTTTATGTAAGAGAAATGATGATAAAGTAAATAGATACTTATTAAAAATGCATAGAACTATTTTAACAATTAACTCCAAGACTTTTTAACTTCGAGTTGCCATGATACTTGTAAATGATTAGCTTTATCATCATCAGTGAATTTGGAAGTAATATCATATACACCTCTAGCGAGGAAACCTGATGGAGCTTCTTCTTCTGGAAATTCATTTTCATAATATGGTTTTTCAAGAGTATTTGGTACATATGAACCACATACTTCATCAATTTTATCTACACGAATTCCTTTACGTTTAGTAAGTTGTAGGTATCTAAGTCCAGTAACGATTTCATGTTGAATTCTGTACCTAATATATATTCTATATTTTGTACCTTCTTTAATAATTAAAGGATTTTGTTTTAAACTTTCGAGAGCATCTATAATTATTTAAATTAGCTTAGGATAAAAATTTAAATAAAATAACATAGTAAGTATAGCATAGTAAGTATAGAATAGTAAGTATAGCATAGAAATTGAATAACTTACTTGGAGCTTCAAGATCAATAATTATATCAGGTCTATCATTTAATTTAAGACCAATTTGTAGAATAACAACCCGTCTTTTATCTCCCGGAGTACCAATTGAACCACTTGTAGCGCCAGAAGTAATTCCCAATGATTCTTTCCACTTTCTTAAAGATTCATCATGCTCGTCTAAAGGTTAGTATTTAAGTACGGATTGTATGCTTGTAAATGTATATAATAATAAATGTATATAATAATAAATGTATGTAATATACTCAAAAGATTATAAAATTTTATACCTAATTTAGCATATTCATCAACAGTCTTTTTCTCCCCGATTTTATATGCTGTATTAACTTCTGAATCCAATTCGTCCGTAGACATGGTTATAAGTTAAAAATACCAATAAAAAAAAAAAAGAAAAGAGTAGAAAATATTTAATAAAAAATAAAATAAAATAAAATAAAATAAATTTTTTTAATTATTTATTTAAAATTAATCAATTAAATAGTAAAATAATCAAGTAATCAAATAATATATCAATTAAATAATAAATTAATTATAAAATAATTAATTTGCCAATATTCAGGCACAACTTAGTTCACAATTTCTTAATTTTCGCCTTTTGTATAATAAAAATTATTAATTATTTAGTAATATTCTGCCAAATGAAAAGAAAGCAAAAAAGAATAAAACACAAAACATGCTAATATAACTCTTATTATTACGATGTAATAATAAGACAACTTACTAATCTAAGTAGAATTATTAACGTTAAGTATCTATTTCTATTTATATTTCTTATAAAATGCATAAATTTCTGCAGATTATTATATAAATTTATTTATTATTAGCAGTATTTATTTAAATTATTTATGTGTTGTTTATTTATTTATGGGTTCAAAGGATTTTAATGTAATAATTTAAATTGTGTTTTCTTTTTTCTATATACAATATAACTTTTAGTATTTACTATTAGGAGAGAAATATTTCATTAGTTGGCAATTATATTTATATTTATATTTATTATTTTTTATTTGTTATTATTATTATTATTATTATTATTATTATTATTATTATTATTATTACTATTTATTAATATTTGCATGTATATAAATACAAATTAAATAAATTCAATTTATATTATTATTTATTTTCTTAGGTTTCCAATAGGATTTGTATTTTTTTATTTTTCTTGCTTCTTTTTATTTTTCCCCTATGTCAAATTCAATATTTTAAGTTTTTCATTTTTTATATAGCATTTATTCTTCTTTTATAATAAACCAGTTTTTCTCCTGTGTCAAATTCAAATTTTTTTTTTTTTT